>JARKHS020031555.1:0-130000 GCA_030143305.2 Amblyomma americanum | reverse complement strand
TCCTGCTCGAACAAGGTTTTCGTGGCCATTTTTTACTTTCTGCTTTTTTGCTCAATGCAATCTATTTTGTGTTCTATAATTTTTTTCTAATCCAGGCTCTCCTTTTTTTGGCCCCGAAAACCAATGCCGCGTCCCGATATGGAACCTAGAATACCACGTCCCTGTACAAAGCGGCATACTGTGCACATATTCAGATATGGGACTGGTACTTTGGCCCCCAGAGGCACTGCGTTTTCCGATAGAGAGATATGTCGTCATATCGCCTGGGATTCTGCCAGCATCACTGCCACCGAAAACTCATCATCTTCTCCTACTCCTACAGTCATTTCACATTGAGTCAACATCGCACGTGCTTAATCGTGCACGTGGGCCCATTCATACAGCATACGCATGCTCATTACAACAACCTTCTTGCCTATAAGCGCGACCATTCCGCTATTGACTTTATATTTGAACAAGGAACACGTACTGGTCCCGAAACGTCATTTGATTTACTCCATTTTTCTTCTATTTGAGAGGTGTTTGGTTTTAAAATGATGTTGTTTAGTCGCCAGACCAGTTTTTGTCGAACTTTGAATTACAATAATAAGTGCCTTTGCTATGCCGCGTCGGCGTCCTAGGTAATGTTTTGGGTACACTTTGCGAGAGGCCAGAGAGCGAAAGCTTGTGTGCAAAGGTTACTAGTTGCACTGAAATTAAACTCATGGCAGCAGCCCAAGCATGGATGTAGACATGAATCGTATACCGAAGGCGCGGTTGAAGAAATCTTCTCTCGATGGTATCCGTAGGTACGCGTAAGTTGCGGATATTTTATACTATTTTGAGTTCCTCCAAATACCTGTTTTAAAAGATGATTGAAATTACTCATCTGCTTTTTAACACTATAGCATTAAGGAACTCGTATCGCTGAAAATCCAGCGTTGTCGAAAAACCCCCAAGAAGACACCTAGGAGGCAGGTGGGCCAGCTTAGTGGAGTAACCTGGCAGAGTTATTACAACCTGCTCACCGGATTGAGAGGTTTCTCAGGAAGAGCCACCGGGGTCGCACAAACCGGACGCAAGGCAGGTACTGCCATCGCAGAACAGTGGTGCATTGCTTCACCGCTTTCCCATTGTACCAATAGTAGTATGAAGGCTCCCATGGATGTATGAATGTTGAGTTGCGAATGACTAATTTTGCATATATGGTTATTAACCCGTTCAATATAACGCGTCACACCCTTATGGCGGAGGCTAAGTGTCACTTCAAATATTTAAAAACAAGCTTATATTTTTACGTACAGAATGTCTTCATATGCAGCGTGCAAAAACTTTTGGCACAATAATCATGGCAGCAAGTTATTTTATGCAAGAAAAGTCGCAAAAATAAAAGTTTGCAGACATTTTGTTGCTCGACACGGTTTATTTGAATCCATTAATTCCCCTTTGCTGACTTATTGACCGTTTCTGCATTTCATAGTTGGAAGGACGAAGCTATTTTTTACGTTTAATTTTCCTAACCTTAAGAGCTCGAAAATACCTAAATCGTCGTTTTGGTGCTTCCATAAATTCGGCTCATATCATTGGCATTTTCTGGTATTTGAGGAGCGCTTGAGATCCTTCTGGTCTTCTGACAAAATTCCCGTTGCCGCACATTAACAGTAGTTTCGGTATCGGCAACAATGCGGCCAAGAAGAGCGGCCTTCGTTACGCGGAATGCAGCTCGAATACTGCGTACCCAGTGCACACCTGCAAGCAAGACAGGTCAGACGTGTTTGCTTAATTGAGTAGATGCTGGAAAAAACACAATCCTTTTTAGGTGGATTCATCGTTTTGTTACAAAACAAGTACTTTTCAGCTTGAAGGTATACTAGGAACTCAAGTGAAAAATTTCGTTATGTTCTCTAACGAAACACTGCAAAGGTTTTTCTACACTCATGCACAAATCTCGCGAAAACTGTTAATACAGTTCAAAATCGCACTATTAAAAAAACGAGATCCCTAACATTAACAACCTACTTTCGTGCATTCCTTTTATGCGTTCAAATCACGGTTATGTTTTGGAAAAAACCTATCGACAGGCGGTGTGCTGTGGATGCGCTACACCCGTAACTCTTTTCTAATTAGGGCCGGCGCTCGCTCGCGGCCTAAAACACTCTATTTAGAAAATGAACACACTAAATCCGCATAAAATAAAGAACCTATATTTAGCTATCGGCGGCTGAGAAAAAGTTGTGTGTTCAAAAAGTATGCGATTGTGCACAACGAGCCATAAAGGAAGAACCACTTTTGCAATATTTGTAGTTGTCTTATGTAGTCGAAACAATTCAGTAAAAGGTGAAGACGCACTACAAGATAATAAGGGAACTACGCTGCTTTAATTAACAGGTGTACACTTCTCTGCAGGCTATTACTCCACCAGCAAGCTTTTTCGTAAAGGAGAGTTTGGACATCTTCCATTCAGTTCAGCACTGTCTCCTACATCTCCCTCAAGCGCATTGTCCGTGTTGTTTTTTTGTTCGTGTTGCTTTACCTCTTTCGAAAAATGACAAGCATGCACCAACTACCTCCATGCGCCACTCTTCTGAACCGTATTAATAAACTCCTTGTCTGAAAAACATAAATTAAAGTATAGGTTAATTAGAGATAATTGTACTCATTGCACTAACTTTTCTCTCACAAGAGCGTCTATGTAGCTAATGAAGCCTAATAGAGACCTTCTACAGGAAGCATTACTTATTGCTTACATACTATATGCCTGTTAGGATTTCTTAGCTTCAGTCAGCTGAATTTAAAAAAAAATTAAACGCCATGGCAGCAGTAACAGGCATCACCTTTTGGAAATTTATTATATTATTTCAAATCCTTGTCTGGTTAGGTATGAAGGTGGGAATGTGAACTGTGCGTGAGTAATATTCAGGCTTGCAGCCCTGTGGACATGCAATTTGGCTACCTAGTGACGACTACGTTTGTTGAAACATTGTTTTCAAACACTCTACGTAAAATTTTAGAATATACTCTGCGACTACAGCGCGCGGAAATCAGATAAACGCACTGACTCCGAGAATGTATGTTGATGAGTTTGCACTTTAGCCTATAAACCTAAGGAAAGTAGATGTTACAGCTTACTGAAATAGTTATTTAAAAACCGCGTTTCCCATCCACTTCAGGATTAATTATCTTCCATGGGAATCTGCACTATGGACTTACAAAAATGTAATCACTAAAGACAGTTTGCAAGAACTCAATTTTTGGTCGTTGCGATGAATACGAAGACCAAGCGCTGAGGCACTAATTTTGCTCCTAGTCAAAAACTTAGACGTAGGTGAAAATATTTTTGAAATGTCCATTACTAATCTGCGAAGAGTCAGGTCTATCCTTCGTATAAAAAATGGGCGTATCGTTTTACACACACTTCACACTCATTCTTCCTGTATGTCGTTACGTTTACTTCTGATTTCATGATCATGAAATATTAACAGATTCCACTTGCAAATCAATGTCCTTGGATAAGCTCTTTTAAAAATATCGCCATGAAATGCTGGCAGCGTAACGCTCAGGACGCAAGTCTAACGCCTGTAAAAGCGAAGAATTTCAAGCATTTCTTACTGAGGGCAAAGGGCTATGAATTGCGTTTAGTGAAATTGTTCAAACACAGCTTACCCTTTGATTATGAGCGCTTCGCTTTCTGATTTGCATTCCCATTCTTCACAAGGATCCCACTTTGGATATTGTCTGCCTTTTTCGAGTATATATCCGCGATAATGGCATGTACCTTCGCGAAAAAAAGAAGTGTCTGAAAAATGCGTTGAATGTTATCTTATTTACTATATGCTTTTGCACAGACGACGGTCGCCCTGGTGCACTTAGATATTGGGGAGGGAGTGGCGTAGGAGTGAAAAGATCTGGCGCACTCAGCAGAATTCTAATTTAAATCACATCTTTCTGCTACTAATCCCAGGAAGAAATGAAAATTGCTCAAACTTGATACAATATTTCTGTGAACGAAAGCTGAGACGAAGGGCAGTTGTTATTTATGCGAAAACCACATGTTGGCCCAGAAAAGGTGCAAAGCCTATAGTAATTTTAGAACGAAAGCTCTACTGTTCCCATACAAAGCTGAATGCCATGTGGATATAAGCTTTGACCTTCAAGCCAGGAGCAGAGGAGAGTTGACTCTGACGTAATTTCACGGGACTCACCACGCCTCACCACAGCTGCGCGCTTTGTGCCGACGGCGGTCGTTCGCCTGGCAGCTGTCGAATCACGTGACCCGCTGCACCTCGCCACAGCTGCGTATAAGAAGCCGACGGCACTTTCCCAACTTCCAAAAATCGCGTAACCTGCCGTTCGCTACATAAAAGCGCGTGGCGTGTGCTTACCTGCCTCGACGATATATCGTAGCTGTCGGAGCCAGACCACTGATATGCATTTAAATTTATTTAAATTTGAACAATGCCTAATGATGCTTAACAGATCTTTCTCTCGTCTTACGAGCTTCCACCGGTTGAGCCAGAGCTAATTTTTTCGCACGTTAATGCCATATTATAACAAAGTATTGTTTTACTGCCATATGATTTTCGCGCGTTTCAGCTGAATCCAGACAAATGGGGTCAAACGCGCAAAAACGCCAGCGCTGACAAGAGCACACACAAGTAATAAGAGAAACTAGGGAAGAAAGCAAAGTCGAAAAATAATGCACTGAAAAAGCAAAAACGTGAACAATTCAGAATGTGAGAGATATTTAGAAAGTGCACAAGAGAGTAATATAGTGAACATGCGCCTTAACGCACCAACAAAGAACTAAAGAACATTCTATGCTTCCCAGAAAGAGAAATTGTGGCTATGAGTTGCATCTATACGAAAAACAATTAAATCCTGAGCTACTGCAATTTTCACTGCCACAAATGCAAGCCAACTCACTTCAGCTATTGCTCACTGCTTTAACATAGTAAACCACTGCGATGTTCGGAACTGAATGTGAGCGCCCTCGCTGCCTACGTGGTTCTGAAGTTATTGGCATCGATATAGCACACGTAGGCTCTGCCGCCGCGAATATAGGAGCCTCGGCTGTTGCCTACTATGTGATGTCATAGCTGTAGAAGGCAGCAGGACCTCTGAAAAAGGCGGTGGCACTCGTTCCAAGCAGTTTGGCGTTCCCTCAGTGCAGATTGGAAGTTACCTCCAGAACAGTGGCTGGGCGTAGTCTTAGAACAGCCTTCTCGATCTCAAACCCACCTTGGTCACGTCGACGCTAGCTTTCATATGTCTTGACGTCGAGTCTTTTTCTCGCTTACATTCTTTTGTTTTTACTTTATCTTCGAATGCCTTGATTGTTTTCGTGCTTCATCTTTTGCTCGTTCCCTTCCTAAATTATGACAGCGATTATCCGCAGAAACTTAAGAGCGGCGCAATACCATGCACACATAGCGATAGTCTACTGCAGCTTTTCTAGACTCTAGATGAAAAGTTTGCGAGGAAAAAGAGCTACATTGGCCTGAGACGTCAAGGAGGTTCTTCTGGATAGTTTCAGTTTTTATTTTCGGCGAAGGGGGTCAAACGCTCTACAAAAGGATGACGCGTACTGCACATTATTGGGTGCGAGAGCTCTGATTTTCAAAACTACATCAAATTGAGTTATCCAGCATAAATACTTTAGCACATAAGTTAAGCCATTCCTCTGTAAAAGCAGATAAATAAGGCCATCTGCGAGATAAAAGGTTGCAGGGCTTTAACTTATATACTTAAATTGAGTAGAGGCGCCAACGCATGTGTTTAGCCTAGTAGCCTCAATATTTTTTCTCTGTTGGACATTGGCACTTTGGCGAGGACAATAGTTCGATAACCACCATGCCACCAAGCAGCCCCAGACAGCACCAAAAGACAAGAAGTTGAGGTTTGTCACCCAGTAACTGTCTGATCACTTGCTGCACCTCCTGATGATAACGCTAGCAAGAGAACCGACCGTTGGCTACCACGCACCGCATGACCTCTGGAGCTCTTCACGCACAATGGAGCAGATCACCTCTCAGAGGAGGTCAGCATTGCTTGCAAACGCCGGAAAGGACTCTGCTGCTGAAGCAGCAAGTACTGGCCTGTCGTACAGAGTACAACACTGCTGCAGAACCTGCACCATCGTAACAGCCTCCGTCAAAAACTCGGTGACAGTCCCAGAGTGGAGGGGGGTGTGGGCACGAGGCCAGCGGAAAGGTTTTTAAACTTCGCGCATTAAGTGTTGTATTTTCTTGATTTCCGATGTGGCTACGTCAGCTCGACAGAAGAGCCGTGTCGTGTCTTCGACATACCTGGTAACTTTCTGCATCCGGTAGTGTAGAGCCCGCTCAGCTCGTTCTCGACGATCCACGCTGGTGTATGTCGCGAAACATTGACGGCGGAACTAACGCTATGATGACAAAATGTCTTCATGGTTCTAGTCCCACGTATGATTGCCGTCTTCCAGCCTGAACACGCACCGCAGCTTTGCGGCGTCGTCCCATTGACTGAACGAGGGACGCGTTCAAACTCATCGAGCCAGACCTCCACGTCCTTAAGCTGAGTACTCTAGAAGAATTTTAGTATTCGTGGGTTCGGGAGGGCGTAATAACTAGCGCCTTGCCTGGTTCATAGAGGGCAGGAACCAAGGCAGAGTTCAACGGCCCGTGCTCAGGAGGCAGCCCTATGTCTCGGCGACTGACTCGGTGAACTGGTGTGCCGAAAGGCAGCGGCCCGAGGTCGGTGGTGTGAGGAGGGTTGTGTCACATATTCAAATACAAGTACCCAGTACGTCCATGAAAAATATATCACGGAAGAAAGGACCGAGGGACCGCTTACCGTCAGCGTTCCCAGAAAAACTCCCAGAGCGCGTGTGCAAAACCTCAACCTCTTTGTATTTTGTTACTACCTGGGACAACTTGGTGGCCATATTGTGGTTGATAAAGATGACCATGTGGATTGTAGAGCGCGATAGTATGTATACGTCTTCAATATTAGTATTAACTCATTACGACAACAATGTGCATTGTGCAGAGACAAAGTGTGTTGCAGTTCACCACGTGCGATCGGCTGAGGCGATAGCATTGTCCTCTCGTGCTGTCAGTGGCCGCGAAGCTGTTCCTTTCGCGCCGCCGTGGTTTCGAATCCTAGTCACGGCAGTATTTACTTTGTTTGCTTATGGTTTAGTCAAGGTCACCCCAAAGGCCAGGCTACACATAACTTGGTGAGCCCGTTATACCTCGTGAAGTAGTGCTTTCGCACTGGAAACAGTTTAACCCTCACAAATGGCTGAAGAAAAAATGAAGAAGTTCGTGAACTGCGTTCCATTGAATATTGAGGAGCTGAGAAATTCCGTCGAAAAACTGGAAGAGGAACGAGGTGTTTTGGAAGCCCCAGTGGAAAAACATGAAACAGGACTTCTAAACGAAACCGCATGTAGTGTATTAATGTGAAAGAAGTGTGTTCGTAAGCCGCAGGATGAAGATGTAATCAAGATTACAGCTAAGGCAACGATTACCACGGAGATTCCACCTAACACTGGTAACATCGAGGATTGTCGTGCTCGAACTACAGAGAATACAGACGCACCAATAGAGTGAACAAGTCAGCTCGCAGAGCAGCGCGTGTCTTTTCTTGAGATGGCTCTAAAGAAGGTAACCTCAGATCACCTTTAGTTGAACCAAAGAAGCCATTTTTTACTGATTGGCATTCAAACCTCCGAGGAAATACCTATTCGCAGTGGCAGATAGAAATTATAAAGAATGCAAGTGGAAGCGTGCATGGACTTGTACGGACACGCACTGAATTGACCGATCACTGCTATCATCGGTATTTGCACAAAATTTTGTTGATGTAACTGAAGACATCTAAGCTAAGTTTTCGTTGCCTGGTATGGTTCATGAGCCACATGAAATGAGCCATTTAGTGGAGCCTAAAGATGTGCTTTGTCCTTTTCTCTCTTAACATTCCGGACATTTGTCTTGCGATTCTGCACAATACTTTCGGAGTTTCACTTACGACTGTTGTGCTTCGAGAAATCTCATACTACTCGGTAATGAATATGCTTCACCGTCATGGCTGTCACCGTTTTCCTTTCGAGGCCTACAAGTTAAATAAGGAGGCCACAACACCCTTCTGAACTGCGGATTGCGAAATACTCATAATATGGTGTTCGGAAAAAACTGTTCGGTCATATGTACAGGCCCCCTCTGCTTATAATGTAGCATAAGTTATACTCGCGCATTCATTGAAAATATTTTTAGTTAGGCATTCGAATAATCTACAGGTATGCTTCAAGTCGGTGATGCCGAATAAATCTGCAATCAAGTGCACAATCGTTAAACGAACTTCATTATCATTGCAGTGAGTGGTATCTTGACATAATAAGCAGGCACAAGTGACTTCTTAAATCGCATGCTGCTTAGATGCATTCATTACAAAAGTTGGCAAAACTTTATTAACCACAGATATCTACACTGAAATTATTGACAATCTTTGCATTGTCGTTTTAACTAATAAGCCTGGACATAAAACGAAAAAGCATGTAATTGACGTACAGTATGCAACTTATAAAAATACTTATTCCTTTTGGTGCATAGTAGCCAATAAATGAAGAAGCGGGTTTTCAATTCGTGTGGTACGAATACCTCATTAAATTTGTTAGACCACTGGTGAGTGAAATTTCTATTAAACGCACGAGCATTATTGGCAAACGCAAATCCAGGCACGATTGAGAACTGCTTGAAGCATTTTTGATCAAAAAGAATTAGCAGTCCTGCATACATGATCCGTCTGTCATTACCACAGGAAAAGAGCGGCGTTTTTTTTATTAGAGGTGGAACCACTATCGTATTTCATTGTGTTATTCTTTTTCGTAAGCATGTGCGCTTGAGCAAGAAAATCGCTTTCAAGCGACTGGATGACGAAAAATAAATCAATTGCAAGTCCGGCGACAGTGTCTGTGTGCGGCTTCTTATCCTGCGTGTTCTTTTCAGCTGATTTTTTTTTTCATTGATAGCCAACTTTACCAGAATTTAGCGTCCCTAAAGAAGGCGGTCACGCTATTTAGCACGAAAACTATGGAATCGTCTCATCTGCATCTTATGAATAAACATGAAAATTGCTTCTACACACAGTTCGTATAATGAATAAATGAAAACTTGTCTATATAATTCAAGAAGTGCAGAAATAATATTAAGATTGGCAATAAAGAACGCTAGAAATGCCTAGCTTTCAGATATGTTTGCGAGTATCACCAAACAGTGGGGAAAAATTGATTTCCTGCGTGCAACCAAAGTTCCATGACACGGTTGATAACTTTAGGCAACAGGGAGAACGATTTTTTGAAGTACCTTAGCTTTCAAGTTTACCAAATTTTTTGTTCAACAGACATCCCAGTCAGATATAGAGCAGCTATAATTACACTGCATTCTTGCCAGGATGCAGCAGTTAGTCATCCCTTTTCGCTGCTCCCGACACGTGTCCAGATGTTTTCTCATGCTTCAGCACTGTTACAAATATCAGGTCCGTTTATGTAACTGCTCCTCCTGTAAAGTCGTTCCAGTTTTGTCTTCAATTAATTGACAGGCAGTGACCAGCATTTATCTTCTGACAATATCTAGTACTACATTTCTCAATGTGTTTCAAGCTGCTGGAGTATGTTAAGTTGTCTTAATTGGTGACTAAAATGGAAATAATAACCGACAGGCAATAATATTATCATCGGTGCTCTCAAAATGTGTAAGAAAAATGGAAATTTAGGAGACTATCACTTTTCTAAAAAACAATCTGCCAGTTCAACGGGATAGCTGAATTTAGTCAAAAGAAATAATCAACAAGTTTCTAAAAACGGAGATTGCTGCCGTAATGTACATGACTTTTAAGCTGCCTTTCCTCCTCATAGAATCCGCAGAAAAACTGAAGGCACAATGAAATCCTATATGTGAGAAATGCGTCGGTGGAATCTCTTGTGTTGCATTGTGCAGCAAGCTGGACATTATATACCTTACATCGATAAATAATTAGAAGATAGCCTAAAGCTAGCTCAGAAATATTTTTTTAATTTTATGGTACCAGGTTATATAGAGAAACTAATGGACATTTACGACAAAGAGGAACTCTGTTTTAAAGTTTTGTTCGGCGGCATTGGGCTCGCGATATTGACCGTGTATTATACGCCACTAAAGTTGGCCTTCCTGCACTGCATATTTATAAAATGGCGTCTCCTGCAAGTTTTACGCACCAAATACAGGGAAGTTGATGCATTTGACGACGTAGAAGTAGTTAACTTGAATACAGTGACGATACCACGGGCAGTGATACTATTTTATGATTAGGTAATGCACTAGAACCACCTGAACAAGGTTTCAAGAGCGTGTCTAGATGTTCAATAGGTTGAACCACATTGTCGATTAAGCAAATTTAGAAACATTCAAGATGGCGGCAATCAATTTACCATTATAATGTTGCCTCTAAAATAAGAAGTTTATTATGTACTTTAAGCTAATTAGTCGTCCTCTAATATTTTATCCACAGGAAGTACATAATGTCCCCCTTGCTCTTCACTAAAGCTCATCAAACCGCACCGGCGCACCTCAAAAGTGTTTTAAATAATATTCTGTACAAGTTAACCAACACCCCCCCCCCCCCCCCTCCCCCGCCCCGTATTTCAAAAAGCCTTGTCATAAAAAAATGCTAGTCTAGGAGACCTCAAGTAAGTATTTCTGGTCCGACCTTATATTGAAGTACATTAATGATATTGCATTGTGCACATCAGTAAATTCCTATCCTACGCTGATGAAAATTGAGTTTCATAATCAGGAAATTAGAACTGCACGTCGAAAAAAAAGTAACCGGCACACTATATGCATTGAATACTTGGGCGAACGCTAGCCGCCTGAAGATAAATTCTGCGAATACTAAATTGCATTGTACTTTCCAGAAGGAAAGGTCATATCCAAGCTGATCACTCATTAAGGCGTCCTCACGCTCAGCTCACGAGGATTTCACTAGGAGAGGTGAGAGAGATTGGGCACGGGAACATTCGCGAGGGCCAGGGTGAGGGAGAAAGACGTAATGAGGCGAGGGTGATAGAGGGAAGATATGATGAGGTGAGGGAGGGCAAGATGCAATTTCTGAGGGCGAGGGTGGTGACCCGATCCGTACCCAGGGCTTTCTTTGTAGCCATAGCTACACTACGCCAACCACATCACGAGGTCAGCGTGGCTAGGCGCTGTGCCGTGGCACCACCGCTCCACCAGCTGTGCGCATGTGCGGATTGACGTCAGAAGACGCAGATGGTGTGCGCGCCGCGCGCCTACATTACGCTAGCATTTCGAGCCTTCAGCGTGGCGGCGGTGCCGGCAGCTGCCAAGCTGGCTACCAGGGAAGACGTAGTTTCTGCAGTCTGGGGGTACACGAGGCGAATACGAAAGGCGGGGTTCCGCACGCCTTCTCCGTCAGCGCGGTGTACTACACCACTGCAAGGCTATGCTAAACAAAGCGCTCTTTTAACTCAAAAAGCCTATTTTTAAAAATTGTGTAAAATCTTTGGTCAAACGCCCTGTATAGTGCGCTAAAAAGGGCGGATGCGTGTGGCAGCCGGTCCAACGGGAACTGTGGTACCGCAGTCGGCATTTTCATTATCAGTCCCTAGTCTGTCAGATCACCAGAGTGTAGAAAAAGCATATAGAAATTACTCCTAGTACGGTTGTTGAATTCCCACGTTCTAAGCCTGTCGGCGGCGTTGGTGTGGAATGTTTTTCATTCACACATTGAGAACATTACTACAGTCTCTTATCTTATCTTATTTCTATTTTCTATTTTCGCTTGAATTGCAATATAGTAAATCGGTGGCGCAGTGTCGTGGGCAAAAGCAGCAGCTTAACCACCTTGATCTGGGTTATCACTCGATCAGATTTTGCATTGTAAGATTTGTTAAAAGAGAAAAAGTTGTAGCGCTCTGCATATAACAGGAACATCTATTGGTTTATTTCGGTCCCTGGTGAGAGATGTGACCGCGTAATCATGTGCCTGATTTTCTCAACCAAATTTCTTGCAGGCATGGCAGGGAATTGACACTCAGCGTTTGGGTAATGCGTTGACGTGCTAGGAAAAAAATCACAGGTTGATTATCTTGCGGATAGCCACGAATTATGGTGCGCTAGCACCATTAGCCCTAGTTTTGCATGGTTTATAATGAATTTCTAACTTTATGCTTATACGCAACTGGCTTACTTCTGTTGATATATCATATGGTGTAAGTTTGCGTGATACTGCATCATTTCAGACTTGTGCTGAGGTAGATTTGGTCATTCTCTACATTCACAGATCCCTGGGAGTACTGATTCCGCTCCTGACGCAGAGGTACAGCGGTTAGGCTACGCGCCGCTACCATTCGGTGGCGGGTGCTGCCATTGTAGGGGCTTGTGAGAGAGATGTTGCTCCTGGGAAATCTATCGTGACTAATCATTAATTTAACTGTCACGGTGGGTAGTTTGCTCACAATCTGGTGGGCAGCTTGTGACGACGTCACAACTTCACGTGACCTAGGTGGCCTAAGTGCTAGAAGCAGGCTCCGGACAAACAGACAACCACTTTTCGGCATAGTGGAAGAGCTGGGACATTAAAATGGCAACCACAGGAATCGTTTCTCTCCAGACTCGGAGGATTAGCGATTGCCAATAATCATCCCTAATGCTGCATTTTAGCGAGCCGTTTGATTTTTAAGTGGCCTGAATAATGTTTTATTTTAAGTGACAGCATCAGAGCCTCACTGCAGCGGAAAGCCGGCCTATGACTGTGGGAAGACAATAAAAAATTAAAAACTTCATAGCTGGGCAAGCGGCATCCGAATCCGTGGATGCGCAAAAAACCCAGTTCCGCTGGCCTCTCCTTCAGACCACAATGCAATCTCCGTAGCAGTTTTTAAGCATGGTATTTGTTACATTGAAAATATACTATATTTATATTAATTAAATTATTGACAAAGCTTTTAGGAAACGTCACGAGACACATCGAAACAAGACAGAGCAACAGAGTACAAGACGCGAGGTAAGGCTGAGCACACCACCAGGAGGGAGTGAAACTCTATTTTGACGTCGGTCAGTTTTTACAGTTTCCTCAGATGAACAATCAGCTGGAAGAAATCTTAAGACGTTGCCTGTACGAATTTTTTTTTGTTTTTGTTACTCTCACAAATGGCACATGCCTCCTAGGGGGATTGGCTCAGAATTGGGGAGCAGAGGGAGTTTTCAGATAAATATTCTCTAGACGAATGCAGAGGGAGGAAGAAGTAAACACAAGAAACAGCGAAACGAAACGAAAAATGCATAACCACGCAGGAGATCGACACTGAAGTTTACAGCCTAGTGGTTTAACGATAATGATAATTGTAAGAATAAAAACATTAGTGAAAAAATTACCAAGGTAGCCGATTTTATTCCATTAAGAAATTTTGGATGGCGGTAAAAACGGACTTGTGGCTGCACCCAAGTGTGGTGGCTTCAAACGAAAATATGAATGCGCTGCTCAAGCCAAGGCCAAGATGTCGTGATGGCTTCTCTAAAAACCACCGCCTTCTCATCGTGGCGTAGCGGCAACCAAACAACAAAAAATGATCTATAGTTTCGTGCTCACCACAGAATACACAGACGGGATTAAGCGCCGACCCAGACCTGTGCAAATAAAAATTTAAGGGTTGGATCCGGCAGCGGAGGCTTGTTAGAAAAACGTCAAGCTGCCGTGAATGGCATTATCTCCTCCTCCACGAATACCTCAGGTGCAAGTAATCGTCAGATCTGAAAAGAGATCCTGTTGTCATTCTTAACAATTTCTGTATTCGAAACGTCGCTGTTGTGACGTACGCTGTAGCCGGAATGATAGGTAGCACCGGGCCATTGAGAGACGCCTTTGCCACGCAGTCCACAACTTCATTGGCTGTCACACCGCTGTGACCGGAACCCATATCATGTGAACAAGGCTCAAATGCGGAGGGAGCAATGAATGAAAAGTGTTCAAGATTGGCGAATCCACAGCCGAAACATTGGATGAACACAAAGAAAGAGAGTCTTTAATAAGAGGCACTGAAAGGAAAGATGTCTCTAGTTTGCGAAGAACAAGCACCACCACCAGAAACTCCGCTTGGAAAATTGGGGTGTTCTCGGGAAGCCGCACAGAAAAAGACCAATCTAGAAGTGGGCAATACATTCCCACCCATGCCTTTTTATCACATTAGAAGGCGTCAGTAGCTGTCACTAAGCTAATAGGTAGGTTTTGTAAATTGTCTTCTAATAATCCATTTAAAATACGTTGTGGTGACTGCTTAGCGTTTTGCGGGAAAATGCCATCACAGAAAATTTCTACAATGCCCCGCTGTTTTTTGTCGGAAGGATGTTATACAGGAGAACAAAGGATCAAGCGAACATTGTACCATAACTACCAGCGGGGTTTGAAAAGTAGGCCAGTG
Source organism: Amblyomma americanum (assembly GCA_030143305.2). Lineage (NCBI taxonomy): Eukaryota > Metazoa > Arthropoda > Arachnida > Ixodida > Ixodidae > Amblyomma > Amblyomma americanum. The sequence continues at coordinate 115,563 of JARKHS020031555.1, read as the reverse complement.
GACTCCAATAAAGGAAGTCGGGTGGAAACAAAAAACAGACAAGGAACGGTGCAAATTTACTCCATATATCTTTAGATACGTCTCAGCAGTCAGCAATTGAAATCTAGATAATATGGAGGAATACGGGCTTCAGATAAAGCCCGTTATTGGCCACAGATTTGGTGAGGCCAAGGCACAACCGATGCGCTTCCCTCTCCAGAAAAACGAGGGGGCGAATTTTCTAAGCAGCTGTACGTGAAAACAGCACAGATCCCAATTATATAACTCCTTGGACATAAAGAACATAAATCAGCAAAAGTGCATCTCTCCGCATTCCAGACCCGGGATTACTAAATCTACGCAACATGCCCACAGCATGAGCCCCTTTCGCTGCAACATGGTCAATGTGAGAACGCCCTGTGAGGCTGTCATCGTAAATGACACCAAGATATTTTAATGACTTAACTTGAGGAACATTTTGTCGCCGGTAAAGGAGAGACAGATGAACAGGATCTTTCATTTGAAAACCAAGGTGAGTCGTAAGTCACACAACCAACTTTGAAGCAAATTCTGGTACGATTGGAGGCGCACATAAAGAGATTGAATGTCAGCGGCTGCTATGAAAAATTCAACGTCGTCCACATAGACATACGTGCGAAGGTGGTGATGGGTGGGAATAGAGCTCATTAGAATACTAAAGAGCACAGGAGCCAGAACTGTCTTTGTGGAACACCTCTGTATTGCTTGTTTTCCAGAATTGACACAATTTAGTATACAAAAAACTGTCTGTTTTCGAGAAACCCAGATATCCACGCAAATAAATAATTCAGAAACTGCAGAGTATGGAATCTTTGCAATAATATGTAGTGTTCCACGCTCTCATAAGCTTTGGCTACATCTAATGCCACCAACGCAGCAAGCATTTTTTGGTGCCGTGTAAGACGAATGCGACTCTCAAGATCGGTGTGAGCATTCCATATGGAAGATTTTCGACGGAAACCAATTTGACAGGGAATAAGGATAATATTGCGGTCCACAAACTCCGAAACAAGTAGAAGTATGGCTTTTTAAATTAAATTACCTATGTTTGATGCCAATGGTATGGGTCTAATATTATCTCTAGAACAGCCACCACCATTGTTTTAAGGTAAAGAGGTCATTTTTGCAATTTTGCACTAAGGAGGAATGCTTGCATGTTTGATGGAAAAATTTATCAGCTGTAAAAAAGATTAACACCCCTTTTTGGGCTAGTTGGTGCATACTTGATTTAGAGAAAACATAGCGCAAAAACATGCAACCACAAAGAGAGAACAGACAAGCGCTTGTGTCTTGTCTGTTCTGTCTTTGTGGTTGCATGTTTTTGTGCTAGGCTTTCTCTAAATCTGTAAAGAGGAGTTAGGGGACTCTACAAAGAGTATTCTTAAAACTTTTTATGTTACCCTGTCAGGGCCAGGAGCAGCAGATGGTAACATCAACACTAAAGGGGAAATCTAGGGAAGGGTAATGGGGGACATGGTGAATCTGGTCCACTGTCGACACAAACGCGTAGCACAAAGGATTTACAGACAAGAAACTCTTCTCTAGTCCTTTGGAAATTGTCTCAATTGTGTTTATTGCTTCTTTTGGGGTCAAAACACATGAGGGTAAATTTTCTGTAACTGGAATATTTTTCCAAGATCTTAAGAATTCAAAAAGCGATCGACGAATTTTTGATTTCGTTAGGAAATCAATTTGCTCGGATTAGCAATTTTCTTTCTGCTTGTGAAATTGTATGTTTAAAACTAGCCGCAATGAACTGATAATCATGCTAATTTTTCGGGCACTGATTATATAGGAGCTTCATCCATGCCGCCTTTCTGCGTCTGTAATCCCACGAACAATCTGCATTCCACCATCTAGCTGAAGTGTTGCCTCTGATGCTCGTACCAAAAATTCGGACTTCTTTCGGCATTCCTCGATAGCCAAGCATATGCCTTTTGCTGTATGCTCTTCAGCATAATTAACCGCAGAAGCAACAGTAAAGCGCAAAGAGGACTAAAATTGATCATAGTTTATATATGACCTCAACTGAGAGCATGCGGTAGTTAAGCGGCAATTGACATCAAAAACTATAGGTATGTGATAACTAGATGTTCCACAATCCACCGGCAACCAGTTTAGTACAGGAGCACAAGGTCTGGTGAAAATCAAATCTAACACAGATTGAATTTGTGCGTGGAGAAATGTGGCATAACCCGAATTCTTTCACGAAAGGTTATCAGTAACTTAATCCCAAAGAGGCTTACTACAGAAATCTGTCTTCCCCGCGACACATGATGAGAATTAAAGTCGCCAGCCAAGGGAACTGACTTCTGACAATTAAGTAGCAGGAGATCTAGCAGCCTGTTATCCTGCACATCGCAAGGAAAATAAATATTTACTAATGAAATGGGGTAGCACCCTGCAATTTCAAAATCTAAAGCCAATCACTCGCAGTCGATAGTAGAGGACTGCAAAGTCATCTTAGCCTTGTGAAAAAATTTAGAAGAAACTAGTATGAGTAAGCCTCCGCCTCTTGACTGTCGATCTTGTCAAAATGAAGAATAATTTTCCAAATGGAAATGGTTTTCAGATGTAAGCCAAGTTTATTGTATCTACATTGCCGATTTTTTCAAAGGTTTTCGAGAAAATAATTCATTGCAGGGTTTTGAATTTCATCGAAACCTCCAATGTATTAACACCTTACCAATTTGGTTTCCGGAAGAATACGTCAACTGAATTAGCCTTGCTTCACCAAAAAGAATATATTTTAACACAATTTGAGAACAAGAAAATCGTGGTTGGCTTATTTGTTGACTTCTCCAAGGCTTTTGACTTGGTCAATCATGAAGTTTTATTGTATAAGTTGGATATTTATGGTGTACGTGGATGTGCGTTACATTTACTACGGTCATATTTGTCCCACCGGCGACAAGTAGTCCAAATTAATAACTCTCGATCACAAGTCCTACCACTGGCTTGTGGTGTCCCACAAGGTAGCATATTGGGGCCTATGCTCTTTAAGCTTTATATAAATTACATTGGTAATATTAACCAGGATGCCAAATTTATCATACACGCAGACGATACTAGCATATTTTTCTCTGGTAATAATATCGATCAACTTATCTCTAGTTGCAATGACACAATAGATCAACTACAACAATGGTCGTCCTATAATTCTATGACAATTAACACAAATAAAACAAAAGCCGTTATCTTTCGGGCAAAGAATAAGCCACTCCTTCCTCATGCCGATATTATTTTTAACTCTCGTCTTGTTGACATTGTTGACCATTTCAAAAGCCTTGGTGTGACATTTACTGCTCACATGTCCTGGGAAACTCATGTGAACTTACTAGTGACAAATTTAGCTCGGATAACTGGAGTAATTGGTCGTCTCAGATACATTCTTTCTACAAAACTTAAACTATTGGTTTATAATTCACTCTTTTATTCACATGTTAACTATTGCCAACTTGTCTGGGGTACAACCACATTCTCTAACCTACAAAAAATTTGTCATGCAGAAGCGATACCTACGTCATGTGTACAACGCCGGTTATAATGCAACAACTGCAGGTTTTTTTCATAGAGCGCATGTCATTATGGCTCATAAACTATATCTCTACCGTCTGAGTACTAGATTTAAATATGAAGTAAGATATAACATACATAACCTTGGTACTCTGGCATATTTAGAAAAGAATGAATATTATGCTACAAGACATGGAGAATGTTGGAAAATCGTTGCACCCCGTTTGAACTCTGGCATGGAACGCCTATGTTATTCTTTACCATCACTGTTAAACCATTATCTGTCTACTAACTTTGATTTATTTATTTGCTCCGCTGCTAAGCTTCGCTCTATGTTTACTGAGGATGAATAACTGATTTTACTTATCCTGGGATTTCATTTTTCGGACCACTCTGTTCTGCTTCTGTTCTGCACTGATCAAGTGTTTTCATTTTCTTTTGTTTGACTGTATGAATTGATTGCTGTTGACCAAACGCTGCTCATTAAGTGGGGCGACGGACTCGTCAAGCCGCCTATTGACGGCTTTTTTTCCGTCGTCCTCCCTCTGTGTACTGCACATGGTGGAAATAAAGTCTTCTTCTTCTTCTTCTTGATTATGTTGGAATATCAGGTATAGTAAGTCTGTTGAAGCAGGAAGAAGTGACCGACAGTTACACTGGAGAACTGTTCACATCCCTATGGTTGAGAAATACGGGCAGTAGCAACTGCCTGCCCCAAAAAAGGTTGCTTTGAATTAGAGCCAATCTCTTGCTTCTTTTATTTCGGCTGAGGATGTGAAGAAGAAGGGTTAGACATGGGGGATCCACTGTATTTGAGGATTCGCGTATCAGAATCCTCCATCTCTGCATCATGAATAATTGGAGCTTTATCTGAATTAGTGGATCGAGGAAGTGGAGAAACAGCAGTAATTTTTCCTGGGGCTGATACAGCGCAGGTAAGGAATGTTGGGTCGTTAACGAAGGCATGGCTGACATGGCGGAAGTCGTTCCAATTTGCATGGCCTGGGTAATCTGCTTTGCCAGAGCATTAGACATGCACTCTGTGACAGTTGACGCTATCCTTTCAATTATCTTAGTCATAGAGGCTTCCATAGGTGTCACTATTGCCTGAGTGATAGACAAATCTAGTGTCACTCCTGAACGGGCTGACAAACCTGCATAGCCGTGAGCTGTCTTTTTAATTTCTGATAATGTCTCGCGCCGCGAGCACCGTTTGCGGTCGGTTATGTCTAGAATTTGCAATTCATAATCCAGAGAAGGACAATCCGTGGAATTTATAAGCGTGAGATCCATCAAAAAGGCAACTCTTCTCGTTTTGATCAGAGCATAAATTTCATGGTCATTGCCACATTTTCAACAGCGCAAAGTGGACTTTCAGCCACGAGCACTATAGCCATATCGCCAGCAATGGCTACACTGCAGTGACTTAGACGGAAGGGGATCTACACGGAATATTAGGGGCCATGCTTTTATTTCTGAGGGGCAGGCAGTACCCGAAAAAGTGGCAATAACCGTTTCCGTTGGCACCCGCTCATTGTTCACCTCCTGGCTACAGCGATACACAGCAACAACACGCGCTGCAGAGAGAAGGTCGATGGTCTCAATTGGGGACAAGCAACAGTCTACACCGCGAACCAAACCTTTTTGCACGCCAGATGAGAAGGAGTGAAACTGTTTACCGAAAGAGACGCAAAAGAAGAGCAGTTTAGAAAATCATTTACGCACGACAGGTCTGGTGAACGGCACAGAATCACGCCAAGTACAAACTGCCTTACCTCAGTGATTGCCGCATGAAGGGGAGTGGCCGCCTGGCGAGCAGCTGGAACAGGTCTTGAATTGTTAATTTTGATAGCACCACCGTCCTTTGCAATACGATAGATAGGCGGGAGAGTTGGTGCTACATTTTTAAAATAACAGCGCAGAAAACGGGGACTTCAAGGGTAGAAAACACATTACAAGCGCTTGTCCTTTGTTTTCTACCCTTGAAGTCCCCGTTTTCCGCGCTATTATTTTAAATACGATCCTTTCGCACCAGCACCACAGGAATGATGCGGACACCGGAGCGTTGAAAATCTTGCAGAGGCATCTCATGAGGTGGTAGGGAAGTCGACCAGGAGTAGCTTCCCTTGCTGGGAGACTGCTTAGACATTACCACCGATTTACAAACTCACCGCTTGCGTTATCCACACAAGGCAAAAGGCGCAAAAGCACAGGGTGAAAAGGAAAACAGGACCAACCACCCAATACTTAGCCAATCCCGTTTACAGCGGAGCTTTTGCCAATGGCAATGGCAATGGAAATTTTCAAGCTCTCGAGCTGTGCTTGCAACGGCGTTGTCTTCGCCACGTACCCGCGTTCACGCGTGTTACTGCCAGTCTCGCACGCTGTAGTTGGAAAGCGCGGTCTTCATCACCTTCCATCCGTGCCCGTGCAAGTGCATGAGTATGCAGCAAACCGCACAAAATGGCGGAAGATTAGAAGCGGTGAAATTCAGAAGACCCAGTGCTATCTCAATGTCATCGGGTAATGGTGTCACGGATCTTTCCGGAGAACACTCGGACTGAAAGAATGGACTAGGCGACGGGTGTACCCACACAAACGCACATTTAATACACATTACGTGACACATACACTAGAACACAAGAAAACAACAGAAAACACAAAGGCTAGAAATGCACACGACCCGGGCACACTACTACCAGCGTGTACTACTAGCATTCTACTATTCGCGGTGGGCGTTCGTGCTCACGGTTGGTTCGGTGCGGCTGCTGCGTTGTATGGATCCCGTAGCCAGCTTCGAGGCGGCGTTCGGCGTGCTTGGGCTGGCGTTGCTGGCAGCATTCGACGCGCTTGGGCTGGCGTTGCTGGCTGTGTCGTACAAGCTGCCGGTCCAAGCGCCCGTGGAGGTGATGCCGGTGTTATTGGCGTTGGGGCACCACCCGGATGGGTGGCAACAGCGCTGGAGACACCCCTGGCCGTAGCAGGTGGTTGCGTCCTCGGTTGACTCCCTGGAACGGGCTCAGCCACGGCAGGAGGTCCACGATGCGATGTCGTAGAACGCGAGCTCACCGGAGCAGTAGCCGGCGTTGCTCTCTTCCAGCCGATGTGTCCCTGACCTGCCGTAGCCTCGGTTTCTCTACTGTTCCCCCCAGTGCCTCGCTCTCATTCGCCCTTTTATAGCTTCGGTGTTAGTCCACGTAAACCTTGCCGTTGTCTTCTTCTCTTCTCCACCAATCATCTCTCTCCACCTCACCAAATGCTTCTCCACCAATCATCTCTCTCCACCTCAACGAATGCTTGTTCTTCCTCCTCTTTACTCTTCGGTTAATTTGCGTCGTCTTCGCCCCTTTTTCCTTTTATATTTAATTTAGGCTCCATAATATATGTGACAGTACCAGAAGTAAAAAACAGAGGGATATTTTGGGCCTCAGCTCGTAAATGTCTCGTTTTTGTCTTGCGTATTAGGTGAAACACTGCGCACACCCACACACAAACATACACACACAACAATATAAGCATCTAGCCTCTCGTCCAATAGAGCCTTGAAGGCATGCCTTATATATTAGTTAATAAGCAATATCTCCAGAAGAAAGCACAGTACAAAAATACCGCGAGTTATAAAACGACTGTTAGTGAGGGTGAGGAGGGCCAACGATGTGAGTGCGAGGGCGGACGAGCAATTGTTTCGAACTGGGGGTTATAGACAGCCGGATAAAATTTCACAATGAGGGCTGGGGTGAGGGAGGGCAATGAATTCAAAAGTGAGGGTGAGAGAGCAAACGTAAAAATGAGGGCATTTGAACACATATGGTAAGGTCAACCAAGATTTTTCCAGATCGACGAAGACCGATTTGTGCAGGGATAATTTGCAGGCACAAATCGGGGGTGCCGCGCTTGCCTTGATCCGTACCTAACGCTCTGGCTCACTGTGCAACCTAAGTTTCCAGCGCGGGTAGACATTTCGGCTTTTTCTTGTAAAAATACTATCGTATTAATTGTAGGCTCTTAGGGAATAAGACGAGATAAACAAGACCCAGTTTCTCTCAAATTTTCAACGAAAAATTCACTGATAGTCCAGTTTGAGCTACAGGATAAAAACGTGCGCTTAACGAAGACAACGTCATATATTTTGTGACGCGCACATGCTTGCTATAATAGGCTATCAAGACAGTCTTACTGTTTCAGTTATGCCTGAAAAATCGACTGATGCCCCATGATGCAGGCAGATCGAATTCGTAATTATTCATTGGTCCTCAAATTAGGATAATCGTCTTGTTCTACTTTTCGTTTTTAAAAGTTTTTTCACCATGTTTTCGTATGGAGCAGTAGTACGCATGATATATTTCTGATGAAATCACCGGGTGTTTCAGGAAGCACTTCCAATTATTTCCAGATATAGGCCTGCCGTTCGGAGTAATTACATAGCTTTGCGGCGATGTATTACCAATGCTGGCGGACACCAGAAAAGTGCTAAAATGCCTTAAATAGTAAGCTGGTGACGCAAACCACATGCTGTGGACTTGACCGGCTACAGCCTCCGTGCGACGAGGCTTCAATAGAAAGCTAGGCCTGCGATGGGACGTTGTAGGCGACTCTCTGAAGTGAACACATCATAATCGCTTTATCGAGAACTTTTGCCACTTTTGCCGCAACGTGCGCAACTCTACTTATTGAAAATTTAATTTTTAAATATTAGTTGCCAAGGTAACTGCTTAAGGCGATTCACCGCTTTTCTGGTGTACGCCAGCGCTGGTAATACTACGGCGAAAAAGTCACATTTTTACCGCAAAAAGCCTATTTTTGAAAACTTTTGCAACTGCTCTCTGACACACCCGGTATAGCTCCTCTAGGGTGGCTAGAAGGTGATGACAGCTGCAATCCATTGAAGGAGAGGCATTTCGTGACTGAACGTGCTCTTGTGTTCTCGTGCTTCTCTTTTTTAAACAAGGCAGTGCACCAGCCTTCAGGAGCCATCAGTTATTTTCTTCTCCGCTTTTGGGGCTTTATATGACGGTGCAGTCTCCCTATTATCTGATCGCGATTGGCGACGCGATGTGCATCTCTCGATGCTTTGGCTGTATGACGCGTAATTGCTCTTGGCCCGGTCTTCGGCTATAACCATGTGTTTACCAGCCTTGGGTACCTTGTCTTCGTGTACTACGGCGCAATAAAGCTGCCATTGGCGATAGTGTTTAGCGTTTGTACATCTTGATTCCACTGGCTCATCTCAATACCATGGAGACAGCGTTATAGCACCGAAGATTTGGAAACGCGAGCCGGTACCGAAAATAGTGAGGAAGACGAAATGAGAATACGTAGCCCGAATGATTACCAGATAGAACAAGCCGCGCTTGCTATTTGGGTTTGGCCGAGTAGTCTAAGATACCATGCACAACGAACAACACTCTGGCAGACCTTTATTCCTCGCCATCAAGACTGCAGAAAAGTTCAAATCGTACATTTCGTCTTCATATGCAGCCTTAGGCTCAAAGGTCTTTCTAGATGACCTTTTCCAGAATTCGCCCAGGATAGGAGGTAAATGGGCTTCAAGTTAAAAAGTTTTTATTCGCGACTGAGGCTCGACCATGATCGCACGAATGCCTTGGGCTTTCAAATCTACCCTCACACTTGCTGAAGGTAAAAAAAAATTCTACCGTACAAAGCGCCAGGAAATAAATACAATTCTTTTCTGTCAACAATTGTTCCAAACGGAAAATTCAGATCAAATTATTTTATATCTTCAATATCGCAGCTGGAAAGACCAGTTTACTGGTCGCTTGGAAAAACATTATGGCGAGAACTTTGCGTTCCGCCATAAAATGCTGGCTCCAACTGCGACAGCCGCCGCAGGGCTCAGAGGTTGTGGCGCTCGGCTGCTGACCCGAAAGACACGGATTCGGTCCTGGCCATGGCGGTCGAATTTCAAAGCCGGCGAAATGCTAGAAGCCCATGAACTGTGCGATGTTAGTGCATGTAAAGGAACGCCAGGCGGTCGTACTTGTCCACAGCCTTCCTTCAGGTCGTACCTCATAAACTAAGTCGCTTTGGTACGCAAAACACCCTAAAAGAAGACCTACCCAATCACGGCACTGCTCAAACAAGAGAAAGTAGGCGAACGCATTTCTCTTCTCTAGATTTATTCGAGAGATGCAGGGGGCATCTGTAACCTAGCGCTCACAACGCACCATGTCGTGTGGCCCAGGGCGTCAGCGCAATGCATTTCAACGCAAAGAGACCACTTGTGACTAACACGTGCAGCGTAACTTAGGCGACCGCGTCGTAGCGTGAACGCACTATTTCCATTTCAAAACCGCACACTTCAGTAATTTTTCGTGTTTAGCTTGTAATGGCTTCGAACACCTTGGACACTTATTTTGCAGTTTGAGTCGTTTCAAAGCACGTCGAAGCACACTGATATCTGCTTTAGGCACCGGATAAGAAAGTAGCGTCAGGTCTGATAATATAACTGGTCCTTGGCAGGAGAGCTGCTTTTGTGGGGCGTGCTACCAAAGTGAAACAAAAGTCTTAACTACACGCACTTTACACCGAGCCAGTGAAAACATTTTTTTCGGTGGATGTGCGCATGATTGCGAGTTTCATTCGCCTCATCAAGACAACCGTCATTAAGAGTAGCTCAATTACGAGCATTACCTTTCTAGTGCTATTAAAACTAGGTGGTCTCTTTGCAAAGTAAGGATTGTATAAATATATTGCCTTATACTCTAAAGCCCCTGGATGCACTATTGTTGAGATCTTCGCGCGTTGGCCGAGGTACAATGTGCATCTTTTCGTTAAAACCTGGACCAGCCGCCACGCTCGCGCAGTGGTTATGGCACTCGGATGCTCACCAGAAAGACGCGGTTTCGATCCCGGCCCAAGCGGTCGAATTTCGATACAGGCGAAAGTCTAGAGTCCCGTGTACTCTGCGATGTTAGTGTATGTTAGGGAACACCAGGCGGCCGAAATTTCCGAGGCCCTTTACTTCGTTATCCCTCATAGCATGAGTCACTCTAGGGCATTAACCCCCCCGTCCCCCAACGACACACAATCTGCACCGTGTTGCTGTCAGTAGCAGAGTGGCAGCAGGAGGAGAGGAAGCTCAAAGTTGGTTAATCGTCAATATGCTCCCTGACTAAGTCTCTACAGGGATGAACATGGAAGATGTCTTCGCGGTAACATTTAGAGCATCATGTTATAGAGCCAAGAAATTATAAGGTACGCTAAATTTATGCACAATGATTTTATGGCAGTGTTTCTCAAAGGCAATGACAGTAATAAGAACAATAAAAAAGCCGTAGAACTAAAGCAACTTCTTTCAGACCAAGACAGTGTCAGTGCTCATTACATTTTTTGTGTCAACCATTCTGCTTGCTATAAAAATGGAGGAAACAACTGGAGGGGACACTTAAGCTTAGCTTTAAGGGTAAAACGTGACAGCGTAATAGATTAATTCCCATATATGCAGAAGGTCATTTCCTACATTCATAGATTGTGTTAGTCCTCATACTCCACCTGGAGTAGTGGTTCAGCGGTTAAGCGATGCGCCAGTGCCCTGTGTTGGCACGAGCTCCCCTTGGTGGGCCATGTGCGGCCCAGGTTGCTTTTCCCAAGTGACCAATCATTAATTTAATTGGCACGCGCCACGATGTGCATTAAAACTGATGCTTGAGCCTGTTAGTATGACATTTTCTTGAAGCCTAGTGTGAACTTGGACAAGGGCTGTGGGAAGACACATAGACGGCCGGTTACTCACGAGTGATAAGCACAAAAATCAGCTATCGCGTGAAATCATCGAAGGCGTACAAATCGCCCGGTCAGCACACACATGAGTTAGCAGCCCCTCTTTTCCAGGCAAGCGGCATACATGCAAGCGACATAGCGATTCGCTCCTTCAGTCTCATGAATGAATCTGTGTGTTGTTTCTTCTCTTTGTTGTTTGGAGGCCACCTATTTGTTTCCACAGTACAAACAATAAAATATCAGTTACAAGTCAACGCCCGTCTATGTGCCTTCCTTCAGACCTGGTCCAAGTTCGGGCTGTTGTTCTTGAGGACCACGGTGGGCAGTTGTGGGTTTTGATTGGCTGCGGTTGCGATGAGTTCCGTTTGCGATGGGTTGTGTTGACGTCGCAAGGTCACTTCACTTACGCGGTCCACCTGCCTCCTAGTTTTCTTTCTGAAGACCACACACCAGAGTCATGCCAAAGATTTTTTGCTCACTGCGCCGACGTCGTCTACGCCGACACCTGATTTTCTGGGGAACAAGGCCTATATCGCGGTCGTGTTAGAACACGCAGGACGAAATAGGTTTTCGGCAGTCGTCGACCATAACGATTTCCGAAAAAAGGTCCGTACGAGTTTAAATGGCCCTCTAAACAAATCTGTTTGCCTCGTCAACTGCGCGACCGATAAAATAACCCCCGGGTAACTGGAATTATACCTGATATTCAAGGCAAACTGGCATTAGGCGCAGCGGTCAGTCGGAAATATTTCTTGCAGTCAAGGTAGGATGCCCAGACAAGAAGCCGGTGGTGCTACTTTGGCGCTGTATCAAAACCGCATTGTATGACAATCGCAGCGACTGTAGCCAAGCGGGTTGTCGCTGAATTGCTTGTGAATATCGGTGTTGGTACGTTCCGTTGCCGCTTGTGCCTACATTTCTCCTCTTTCATTTTAAGCCACACTCACTCTTGGATCACGACACTGAATCCTCCTTGTATAATCATTTTAGACAGGCGACGCAAGGTTTTCTCACCGCATTTTCTTGGTGGCCTTTGCGTCATGAATTGCTCAGTGTTACCGGTCAGGAATTAAAACGCTAACTTCATAGCATCCGTAGAAGGCGTAGAGTGCTCCTGATTGCAGTTTTTCGTGTTTTCAAAGAAACCACGGTAGATGTCTAAATTTTTTCAAAAACAGCGGGCGATGTAATTTCATCGTAATTTAAAATCATCAATCCGGGAGAGTTCTCGGTGGTTACTTAACGCAAAATATGTGCATTGGTGGCCATTTGTGACTTTCGAATTGAGTACGGGCCTTTCGTTTAGTAAGTTATCAATAACGAGACGACCAAAGATACCGTGTCTTGCATCATGAAAAATTGCAGTCTTTGATGAAAGCATACTCGGTGTCCCTGCTTTATTGATAAAACTTAGAAACATTCGCCAACTTACCATTGACAATCTGAAGCGGAGACAGCTCTTCATCTATTGCTCCGAGCACAATACTCGTCGTGAGCGCCAAGGCCAGCAGAAAAAGTCTTATACAATCTTTCGACATGTCTTCACTCGCCAGGAAGAAGGAAACAATTTGAAATTTGTGACAAGTTGTTTTTCCTTGTTTTCAAAGATTCATTCAAAATATCCCGTCGTTTAATTCAGTTATCAGCACCGCTGGCAAATAATCCTTGAGAATGTTTTTTGCTCTCCAGAAAAACAAAACTGCTATGATGAGAGTGATGCAATGGTCACAAAACAGCAGTTTTACCTACATTTCAGCAAGAAACATTATGTCCAGTGTCTCCTGGAGCACGCATGAAGCATATACAGTGCCACATCTTATAACAGACTCGTTTAAATCATCACTTTAGGCTTGGAGCGTCATGTATCGACACACCTGTGCTAGTGTAATTTACAGCGGCGTAACTAATTACTTCAGACGTACCTTAATTCTCTACTGCCCTAAGAAACCCTAGCCGTTCGGGTTAGCTTATTTGGGTAGAGCGACTTTCGAGGTGAGGCGGTAGTCCCGGGTTCGTACTTGGGATAGCGATAAATTTTACTTCAATTACTAAAATTCGGTGAAAGTTATATAACCCTCTTTAGTAGCCTTATGGGTGCGCTTGGTTGGTTACTTCTGAGTAATCATTTTTTATGAGAAACGAAAGCCTTCTGGAGAGTTTCCGTAAGCATTGCACCAATACCCGCTACGATGTAGCCGCTACCCAAAAGTGCAGATTGCAATCTCTACACTACTTGATGTAAGCATCATTTTATAGCCTTGAAATTTTGCTTTGTATGAAACTCGAAACCGCTACTATGTGAAATATCCGCCGCGGTGTGTCGAGAGCAGCTTGTGGCGCCCGATTCCCTACTCTTACTGCTGTTTTTAAACTGCAGAGAAAATTACTCGCGCCTCGTGCTACCGACAGATACGAGTGGCCAACTCGAAAGTGTTCGTGAACTTATACACTTATAAACTGCACGTAGATTTAATTATTTCACAATCTTAGAAGCACATATCTGGGAACTATGACGATCGGTCATAGCCAGTTTAAAGGAATGTGTGCTTTTGATATGTTTGTCAGCATTTTGTTTGTCCAGCATTTTGTGTGTCGAGCTCAAGTACATATTATGTCTTAAATACACAATTGAATACTTAAGTGAGGAGTTGAAAATAATTTAAGAAGCACTAGGCACTGTTATTTCTAATCACCTCATGCATATGGAGCAAATTTAGTTTAAGCATCAATAAAAAACGTCGTTATATGCTATGAAACTAAACCTAGGTATCTTTGAAGAAAAGTACATCTGCTGCATGGTAAGGAAAATCTTTTTTGGCTTGCGCTGATTATGATTCCTGAAAGGGAAATGTAATACCGCAAAATCGTACTTGTGGAAAGAAATACTATACGATCTTTCGAAGTAATTGGAGACAATTTATAGTGTTAAGGCCTCTTAGTTGCAAGACGTGTGTTAGTATAAATGCGTACAACTTCACAGCGCATGGGGCACGAGTAGATGTATATTTGTCGAGAGTAGCTGCCTGACAGGAGTAGTCTAGTTGGAAGGCTATTCAAGAAGCAGAGCGAAAAATTGCACTTAAGAAACAGACAGCAATCACTTAATAAAAATACACACACGTTCTATTAATAAGTAATTGAAATGCATTACTTCTAAAGTCCTGTGCAGCGGTAGAGCTGCCTCGCTGCGACATCTAACCTGCTTTTCGGTAGCACTACGGGCGCTAAAATTTGGAAACTTTTAACGTTGGATCCAAAAATTGGACAAGTAACACCTTCGCTATGTTTAGAGACCAAAATGTACGCACCCGTCAAGCGGCGAGCAAGATGTTTTTCAAACAGCAGCTGTGGTGCACCGCAGCAGTGAAAATGCTCCCTCGAAGCACCCTTTATATTGATCAGTTATTGCACGTACAGCAGTGTTTGAAATTCTGATGACGTCATGCATGCGTATCAAATCTTAGAGCCAGCTGCTTAGAAAATTTTGAAAGGGTAAGCAAGTCATCAACCTTTACGAGTGTAAAAAGAAAGCAGAGGTCATGATGAAATTCCGGTGGCGAATTTAATACAGCCTTGGGGGTATACTACTAAGACCTACATTGCTCACGACACTGTTTCTAACTTCCTACGGCTTATATGACATGGTTACTGAAGTGTTAGTTTGGAATAGCGGTAGCAGCGCTGATATTGCAAATGAGTAAGCCACCCAAGGTAGCGGGCTGAAAAGTGGCGAGGTAACTCTCAAAATTATACGTTGACCTTGACAAGAATTCAAAAGAGGAGCTTGAACGAGTACTACAAACGCTGCGGTTTCTTTTTCACCGCTTTTAATTAATACTATATTCTGTTTTTCAGCGGCATATTTTAGGGGTGACTTGTTCACCTGCTTTCTAGATTTTATTTTGCAACAACACCATTACCAAAAATTAATTCGAGTTTTCATGAGGTATTTCTATGTTCTTGAATACAGTAAGTGTGCGCAATGTACTGGCCACAATGAAAATAGTGAAAAGCGATTCGAGATAGCTTATGTTTACAAATAGAGGGCAATCTGCATTTCAAAATGAGCATTAATAATGACGCTATCGCGAAAACTAAGTTGAGGGTTCCACAGGCGGGGAATTTACTGCGCACACAAAATCAAATTCGAAGGTGCAACATGACCGCGAGATATGAGGCCGTGGTTGCGCTATTTTCGCATTGTGGCCACGCAACAACTAGCCCACATCGTTTCAATAAGGCCGGTTACAACGATTTTATGGGAACTACAGTGTGCTAAAAAAAATAATGTGCCGGGATGGGTGAAAACAACTTGTCGGCTACAAAAAACACCGCTGTTGGGTTAGAATTCAGTCCCTGCCGCTGGCCCAAGATAATGCATTCTGTTGACCAATGAGGAATATCTTTCTCCTACAGTGAAAGTGAACTGCCTGATATTTAGGATGTTTTGGCTGTTGCTGCCGTAGTTATTTGCATGACGAACAAGTAGAAAAACAAAAGAAATGACAATTGTGAGAAAAAATGCGACGAGAGCATTTAAAAAGTAAAAAGTTTGTGGAGATTCCTGTTGGCTGAAAGGCTGTACTACGTGAAGTGCATGCATTCCTATGCTAAACCAATGTCATCTGCAGGATTTTTATGCATGGCCGCGGCATTCGAATATCGATGCAGGCGAAATTCTAGAGGCCCGTGAACTATGCGACGTCAGTGAACGTTAAAGAATCCCAGGTGGCCGAAATTCTCGGAGACCTTCACTATGGCATCCCACATAGCCTCGGTCGCTTCGGGACGTTCAACTTCCATAAACCAAACCAAACCATGTTATGCATTAAAATTTCTTTCTCCCTCTCCCTCTCTCAGAAAATATATGCTGGAACGCCGTTTACTTTTAATTCAGGCGCCTCTCAAAGCTTACTACAAACTTGGTTTAATCAGAATGATAAGGTTTTCGTTCTGGGTAGAGTAATAAAGTGTCGACAGTCACTATATATCATAGTGCCACGCTGCGAACACTCCGTCGGCGTCACAATGTGGCCAAACCTTATATCTTAGCGCGTGGCCGAGTGTCTTCTTCGTCTCGAATGAGCGCGGCGGTTCGGCGGCCCTCGACACAGTAAACGGCTTTGCTCTCCTTATTCTCGCTACGTTTGTCTGTGACATTTTGTGGAGTCGTGCTGAGTACCATATCATGCAGGCTGACCACGACGATATTCATGACGCTCCTGCCCGACGCTCGGACGCCACACCCCACAAGGTGAGCCGTCTCATGAAACGCCTCCAACTCGAGTTTCAGCCACTGCCAACGCCGGTGCGGGCCATGACGTCCACCACAGGCAGCTAGATAGGCCAATACTCCGGCAGTGCACCGCCGTTCGTCCTCCTCCCACCTCCTCGCCGCCATCCTTCGGTGGTGACGGGTTCGAGAACGACGAAAATTGGCTGGCCAGTGTTGACCATGTGGCCGCATTCAAGCAATCGGACGACGACCGGTAGCTGTTGAACTTGCATTTCTCGGTGCAACGCTCAGTGAAGATGTAGTTTGTGGACAATGAGGCCTCTTTTTCAAACTAGGCAGTTTTCCACTGAGAGTTACTCGCCACATTCAGTTCGAGCGAGCGAAAAGGCTACGACGACATTGCCTTTCGCTCCAGGTGACAGGATTTCAAAGAGATTGTAGCTTTGTTCATAGAGGACATGACGCAACTCTGCAATCGTGCAGACCCTGTGTCACGGACCTCCTCGGAGAATATTCGGACCGAAAGAATGGACTAGGCGACAGGTGTACCCACACAGACGCACATTTAATACACCCTACGTGACACACACAGCAGCACACAAAACTAACCAAATAACACAAAACGCAAAGACCATAAATACACACGACCCGAAAACACTGCTACCGGCGTCTACTACTAGCGTTCTAATTTTAGGGTTCGTCGTTCGTGCTCACGGTTCGCTCGGTGCGGCTGCGGCATTATATGGGTCTAGTAGCCGATGTCGAGATGTTCGACGTGCTGCGGCTGGCGTCGCTGGCTGCGTCGCTGCCAGTCCAAGCGCCCGTGGAGGTGATGCCGGTGTTGTTGGCCTTGGGGCACCACCCCGATGGGTGGCAACAGCGCTGGAGACACCCGTGGCCGTAGCAGGTGGTAGCGTCTTCAGTTAAGTCCACGGAGCGAGATCAGGAACGGCAGGAAGTCCACGAAGCGAAGCCGTAGAACGCGAGCTCTTCGGAGAAATAGCCGGCGCTGCTCTCTTCCAGACGAAGCGTCCCTGACCCGCGGGATCCTCCGCTTCTCAGTTCTTCCCCGCTGTGCCTTGCTCTCATTCGAGATTTCATAGCCTTGACTTTAGTTTACGCAAGCCTTGTAGTCTTCTTCATCTTCTTCTCTTTTCCACCAATCATCTCTTTCCACCTCAACGAATGCTTATTCATCTTCTTTAGTCTTAGGTTAATCCGCGTCATCCTTATCATCAATCTCGTCGTCTTCTTCAAACCTCCTTCCTTCATAATTTTAATTTAGACCATTATTTGCCCGACCACCACCGGAATTGCTACTTTCGAGTTGGGTGCTCAACTCACCGCCTCATTTCCCAGCGGCGTTTGCTCTCCTTTTAGATGTGGAACTTCAGGAGGTGTGACAAGTTTTGCCCGAGAGTCGACAACGCATGCCGCTAGGTCCTGCGTTTTGTATCGGTACTAATTCAGAGTGATTCCTTCTCTTACAACCTTGGCACAAAACCTGTGTCTTTTGGGCAACGCTTAGAGTCTGACAGTCAACTGCACGGTGCCCCACCTTGACTCAGAGAAAACACCTTACTGGAGCCTTACATGCATCACCATATGATCTTGGTTTTGTCGCATCTGTCTGTGGCACCTTTTTTGTTTCCTCCCTTGCCTTATTCATAATTCTCAGCCCTTGAGCCTCGAGAAATTGGTCTGCAGTGTCGGCAAACTCTTCCAATGAACACAACTTTCTTCCTTTCAGGAATAGCGCTAGCTTTGAGCCGCAACACGCTAAAAATTGCTCTGTGACCAGCTTGTCACGCAACACTTCAAAACTATTTTCTGTGTTTGACATATCAAGCCACCTATCATAATAGTTGGTCAGCCTGCAGGAAGACTGCTTAGCGGTTTCAGAATCCTCAGGGTTCGCGGTGCGAAATCTCTCACGGAAACCCTCTGGCATATGCCTGAATCTATTGCGGAGCGCCTTTTTCTCTTTCTCGTAGTCCATGGAATCAGCAGCAGGCATCCTACTAAACACATTCAGCGCCTCTCCGACTAAACACATGCTCAATGCCGTGGCCCATTCACTGCGCTCCCAGCCTTGCCCAAAGCTATCCGCTCGAATCTTTGCAGATTTGCGTCCAGATCATCTTTTTTGTCATGGGAAGGAGCCATCAGCTTCCTTGAACAAACTCTGGACGGTGTAAGGGATTCTCTACCCGCAAAGAAACGCTGATCATTGTCCGCGATCTCCTCATATCCTTCCGAGACATGCGCCTGTTCCCACAAAATACACTTCTCCCGTCCTATCCTCCTTTTCTCCTGTTCTTCAGCCTCGCGAGGTATTCTCTTTGCCTCGCGAGTTCTTTTATCCTCTCGCTTTTCTGCCTCGCGAGCTCTTTTCTCTTTTTGCTCTTCTGCCTCGCGAGCTCTTTTCGTCTCCCGTTCTTCTGCTTCGCGAGCGTCGGCGCGTGCTTGCGCCCTTTCCTCTCGCTGCCTTTTTGCCTCTTCTTTCTCCTCGTCAAGAAACGCATCCCCTCTCCTTTGCCTAACTCTTATATGAGTGCCACCTCTCACTATTTTCCCAAATCGATACTTTCTGCCGTCGAGAGATCGGAAAGATCCGAGACAAAGTAAAAAGAAAAAAGGAAATGAATCCTGGCAGGCTCGCCAATTATCTTTGTCACGGTTCTATCCGGAAAACAGTTGGTCCGAAAGAATTGAGTAGGCAACAGGTGTACCCACACAGACGCACATGTAATACACCCTACGTGACACACACACTAGCACACAAAACTAATTAACACACTAACACAAACACAAAGACCATTAATACACCCGACCCCGAACGCTGCTACAGCGTTTACTACTAGTGATCTACTGTTATCCGGTTAGCGTTCATGCTCACGGTTGGTTCGGTGCGGCTGCGGCGTTGTATGGGTGCAGTGCCGGCGTCGAGGTGGCGTTCGACGTGCTGCGGCTGGCGTCGGTGGCGTTGCTGGCTTCGTCGTACAAGCTTCCGATCCAAGCGCCCGTGGAGGTGATGCCGGTGTTGTTGGCATTGGGGCACCACCCGGATGGGTAGCAACAGCGCTGGAGACACCCCTGGTCGTAGCAGGTGCTAGCGTCCTCAGCTGACGCCCCGGAACTGGCTCAGGAACAGCAGGAAGCCCACGAAGCGAAGCCGTAGAATGCGAGCTCACCGGAGTAGTAGCCGGCGTCGCTCTCTTCGAGCCGAAGCGTCCCTGACCCGCCGGATTCTCCACTTTTCTGCTGTTCCCCCCGTGCTTCGCTCTCTTTCGCGCTTGTATAGCCTTGGCTTTAATTCGCGTAAGCCTTGTCTTCGTCTTCTTCTCTTCTCCATCAACCAACTCTTTCCACCTCACCGAATGCTTCTTCTTCATCTTTAGTATTCGGTTAATCTACGTCATTCTTATCGCCAAACTGTTCGTATTCTTCAAACCTCTTTCCTTCATAATTTTATTTTAGACCCGCTATTATATGTGACTCCCTGCCATGCCTGAGGCGACGAAAGTGCGGCATCTCATGCGCGGGCCCAAGGAACACCTATTTTTTGGACTCATTCTTGACCCTGCGTTAACGCCTTTACCAAGGAAGACACTAGCACAGAACGTGCTTTTCAGCAATGGAGTGCACAATACGGCCGTCAGCAAACGTAGCAGGCACTAGTGCGCGGCCGTGTCAGCGCCAGGAGACGAGGCGCCGCAAGAGCTTGTGCGGAGGATTGTCCGCGAAGAACTGCGAAACCTCCGCTTAGGTGTTTCGTCGGCAAGGATTGCTTCTACAAGGGACGCCGTTCATGACGAAATCTGGCGAGCAGTGCAGCCAACTTCAGCACTGCTACAGGAGCCGTTCGTCATGTATTATATCGAATATCCAAAGCTGGCCTGCCTTATCGCCGCAAGCATACCACCCCGTTGCCGGACAGCCCTCCGTTACCTAGGCCCGTCGAGCAGCAGCAGGACCTGCGCCCTGCTGTCTGCAAAGCGCACGTATGGAGAACGTCTAACAAATGACCGCAAAGCTACCACTGCGGAGAGCACGCCCATGTTTGAGAGGATTCCCGCTGGTCTCGGCTCGGCGCCGCTATGGCGAAATACCGAAGCAAATTGAAGAATACCTAACCGCTGACGTGCTGTCCGCGTCCTCGCAGCAATGCCAATCCCTATCACCATCTCTGAGACCCTTTGGTTTGCCCAGTCGGCCCTCATCTCCTGTTCAATTCAGAGGCACGACTCCCCGCCGGGAGAAATGAAGACAGCGTCCTCTCCTGCGGGGGTAGGGCCGTCGCTTTTGTACAGAGTCACCAGTCTCTACCCGATGTTTTCACGCGACGACCCGAGCGGTGACCACCCGATCCGACTTCCTCACAGACATGCTGTGAACGAATAGTTTCCGCTGAAGCTTTAGTAACCCACTAGAGTTGAGTAGTACCGCACTCGTGGATACTGGCGCTTATTTGTTGGTGATGAGATGAGCAGACAGCTAGGCACGACTCCCCGCAAGGCTCTTGGTCTGGACCAATGATATACACTGCTGGTCGGCATGTCATGACGCCTATCTGCACCTACAGGCCTGCTTTTAGAGATCCGCGGTCTCATTTTTATTGGCACCTTTGCCGTATTGCACGATTCATCTAATGATTTAATACTCGGCATAGATTTCGTTCCAGAGTATGGTGTTGTCATCGACCTTCGGGAGGTTATGGTATCGTTTTACCAACGGCAGCGAGCCGTTGGTACCGACACCGAGCCCCGCAGAACACTGTTACGCGTAAAAGAACCTCATAACGATCCCTCCGTGAGATAGCAAATTCCTCACATTCGAGTGTGATCAAAGAACCGGCAATCACGGCATTGCTGAAGCGAACATGCCGCTGCTATTACCTCGGCAAGTTTTTGTAGCTCGAGGCATTGTACAACTTTCCAATATTCCCACCGAGATCTCATTCACAAACTCACCCTGTAAATCTGAACACTTGACGAAGAAAGCGGCGGCCGCTTATTCTGAAGCACGTTGTGAGTGCAGCGGCCAGTGCCATAGCAACGCCTCACGTCACTTCACCGCGCCACCAAGCCGAGTCTTGGATGTCGCTGCGCCGAGGAGCTGCTGCTTCCTTGCCACGTGGTCTAAACGAGCAGATGCGGCTTGGCATCGGTTAGGTTGAATGCGTTCTAAACACTGCATTGGCAGCGCGCCCATCCTGCCAACCTGTCAGGGGGCAGTTAATGATTGATCGCGAGAGGTTGGTCACCCAATGAACGCTGCGGCCTATTGCTGCAGTGCCGCGTGTCTGCCACAACGTTGTGAGGGCTAATGCATGCAGCCCACATCTCTCCCTCTCTCACCACTGCCACGTACTCATCAAAGCGCGATTGAGGTGTCCACTCGCCCAAGGAGCGAGTTATGCGACCTTCCTTTCCCAAAAATTATCGGCGTCTAGAACGTTATCAATGCCAACGCCAATGAGCACAACGAACGCCGACTGCTTTAGCTTTGTATATCCTCAATTAGTTGAGCTAATCCACATTCATTTTTTGTTTGTCCCCGGTGACAGTACTAAACAATTCCATACGTTCAGCTATTACATTGCAGCAATTCAAGGCTAACTGCCTATTAGTGCTTCTTCCTCAAAATGATTCTCCCAGGCGACAGTTTATTTTATTCGAGAGCTGGATTCAGGACAACGGACATTGCAGTATTTACAGGAGGCAATGATTGCATGAATGGCACTTTAGAATGAAATCCAAAGGCTTCAATAGAGGTTGTGTAGTGCAGTCTGTTCTGATTGTCTTGGCTGAGCCGTATAGTCACGTTAGTCGATTAAAAGTTTCAGTTTGCAATCAGTGCTCGAGGGCTGTGCGTTTCTTCTGCACCTTTTGTGTAGGGGTGTTTTATCTTCCGAAACTGTCTGAGTCGGTTTTTATTAGATATTTACCCCGATGGTAACTTACCTAGCTGGGTTGGTAACTGGCGTTCGTAATTAGGCAAATTTCTCCTGAAAAGTAATGATCGCAGCATAAGAACACGTACGAAACATTTTGATATTTGTGCAAAACACTTTTTTCTTCATTCTGGAAGCACGTGGGGACATAATATCCCACATACCACAAGATTCCTTCGAAGTTCAACGATCCGATGTGACATTGTCTCAGGGAAATATTTTATTGCATTCGCGAACCTCTGCCACTTCATCGCTTTCTGAGAATTTCAAAGTCGAGCAGTAGAGCATTTTTATTCTGCCCGCTTGAAATCGGTGTCCAAGAGACAGACGTCAGCACAGCGCCGAACAGGTAATACGCAACTTTTTCTTGACATTAAGAACTCCAGCTGTTTGAACTTTTTAGACAGCAAGCAGCGATTGAAAGGACACGATCGCACATATTATGTCTATAAATTCGCTCTTCATAGACACCTTCAGCAGTGCTGTAAAATCGGCCACAGTGTGGGAAAGCGTCTGCAATAGTGTAAGTTAATTTTCCTTAACAAGTATAGTTCGTTCTTAGATTTAGTGAGCTTTTTTGAATGCTACAGCCATGTAGAAAAAATTCGCATTTTACGATAAGCTGTTCTTCATCAATTAGCGCTAGCTTTTTTGATCAATCGTCAATAAGATTTAAGCAAAGGTGACCAAGGTTCCTAGTAACTACCTGCTGTTCACGTTATTGCCACGTTGCCTTAAGACGAAGGCCACATCAGCTAGCTTTTATTTATTGAGGTATTTTCGCCCTCAAATTTGTTTAAAGGTAGCTTCTATTACTTTTAAGCTTTAGGCCTAAGAAAGTGACCGGCCATCATTGAAATAGAACCACTCTAAATAATGAAGCTAATATTCGCCCTTGTGACTCTTCCCAGCTATATTGTCGAGAAAGGTGACATATAAAGGACAGCGTAGAGTACAGCATTTACTACTGGAATTTACGGAATAGAAATCATAAATGTGATCTACATTAATTACGCACAACATTTTAACGTCTTTATCTGACTTAAGTGATATGCGACTTTTCCGCACTTACGTTGCAAAAATTCACAACAGCAGGCATTGATGAGAGCAGCAAGAAAACAGGACCTGATAACCTATAGCGTCCCCAAAGTAATCATGGGATTATATCTTGAAGCACATGGCGGCTGTAAAGAGAACGGAGGAAAAAATTGTTTGTGTTTTGTGTAGTTCAACAAGCTTGATATAGGAAGTGATCAAACGAGTGTGCGCACAACGTAGCATTCACCGAAGCAGCAAGGTCATCGGCCCAATATTTCAAATGGGTGGTCCCATCCTGGTCCTTTTTAGGGCCAGCTTTGCCAATACAGTTCCAATGTTGGGCCAATTGTGCTGCTTGGGTAAATACAAAAAATACAGTTCCCACGTGATATGAAAGAATATCAAAAATTACTGCAAAACTAGCCATGTCCTATAAAAATCGAATCCAAATTAGGGCATGTTTGAGTAGAAAGTACACGACAATATTGGTATTATTAGCTTTCCCAGGCTCTTGAAAGAACACAAAAGTCCTCGTATTGTTCTCACAGGCCATAATTTTTTATTACCTGATTGAAACAATTTCAAATGCAGTGTGTGCGGTGCGTCATGACGTAATATTAGTAACTGGATGGGCCTCTGTCATTTTACGAACATTACTAAATTTAAGAACTGGCAGTGTCCAGTGGCTGCTTAAGTTTTGAGATGAACAGAGGGGATCATAATATGTGATTCAAAAAGCCGGGCAAGTTGTTTATTAACATTATAAACATGCTGGCACTTAGCACGGAGATCAAAAAATGGAAGCTGCAAGTTGCGCCATTATAGCGCGTCCTCTCAATTTTTTGGTCTCTGTCTTGACCGCTACTCCTTTTATATTATGTGGAAATAATTATGGCAATCCCGATGATCTGGTGCAGTACGGGCGCCATTCGAATTTCTAAGAGTGAAGAAATCTTTAAAATCCTTGAAGTCTAAATAAGCTGCTTTTTTTTGGGTGGATAAAAAGTCTGAATAATTGAAGTGTGAAATATCTGAACCCTCGTGTAAATGGAAAGGTGTTTAGGTTAATGTCTTCAATACGAGCTCTTTTATATTGTCACGGGTCGTTCAGATGACGCGGGTCGAAACGACACCACTGGAGGACCAAGACCACAGGAGCAGGCGCCAGAGACAGATCAAGCGGTCGCAGCCGGGCTCACGAGCGATTTCCCTCCAGTTTTTTCCTCTTTGCCGTTCGTCGGCATCCCGCTGGTTGAGAATGGCGTTGAATAAGTGTAAAATCACTTGACACTGCTCTCCTTACGAAAGGCGCCTCCTCTGGATGCGCAGAGAGGAAATATTAAAGGTGGAAATCATGAATAGAGCGCCTCGAGTTAGGTCACGTGCTCCGAGCGGTCACAGTACGCCTTCAGGAGAGCTACGTGAAAAACTTCTGAGGGCGGCGGGCGGCGTGACGCCCGCTTTACGATCGGCAGCACTCCATAATTTAGCTGGCCTATACAGCGAATCACCTTCTACGGGCCAAATTATTGTTTCAAGAGCTTTTCGCTAAGACCCTGTCCTCGAATTGAAGTCCATACTTACACTAGATCACCAGGATTGAACTGAGCATCTGACTGAACTCAACGGTGGCCTTGGTTGTATCGGCGAGCATCGACTTGATGGCGGACTTGGATGCGAAGGCGTGCCAACTGTCGGGCTTCTTCCGCGAGTTGGGCAACGAGTTGAGCGTCGGCGTGAGTGTAGACGTCTGGCTGGTGGGCCCGCTTAGTGGTGAGCATGGTAATGACTTCCCAGCCATGCACCAGGCGAAATATTGATAATCCGCTAGTTTTTTGAACCACGGTGGTGTACGGAAAAGTTACGTACGCTAACACTTCGACCCAGGTTCGGTGCTCGATGTCGACATAAATTGAGAGCATGTCAGCCAAGGTCTTATTAAGGTATTCGGTCAGCCGCTTTGTTTGCGGGTGGTATGCGGTAGTTTTGCGCTGGCCAGTGTGGCCTAAGATCAGTATCTGTGAGATAAGTTAAGACATAAATGCGACACCACGATCAGTGATAAGGACCTCTCAGGCACCGTGGCGAAGAACGACGGACTCGACGAAAAATGTTTCACATCCCAAGCCGTTGATGACGGTAGAGCGCGTGATTCGGTATACCGCGTGAGGTGGTCCGTTACAGCAGCGATTCATAGGTTCCCGGTTGCGACTTAGGAAGAGGTCCGAGTAGGTCCATACCCGATTGAGCGGTGGAATGATGTGGTGCAGGAGTCCCGCAGGCTTCCTGGGTGCAGTCTTGCGCCGTTGACACTAGCGGCATGTCCTGGTGTAATGGCGAACGGTCTTGTCGAGTTGTGGCCAATAGTACTTACAACGTATTCGCGCGAGCGTTCGGCTCAACACCAAGTGTCCCGAGGAGGGTCATCATGAGAAGCTTTTATAATTTCGTTGCTTAGATCAGCAGGCACAATTAAAACTCATGACCTTGGGCTCAGGGCAAGGTTCTTATAAAGAACGTTGTCTCGTAGGCATAACTTACCTACTACGCGTAAAAAAGACGTGGAACTACGCCTCCTTGACCCTCCAAATGTAAGATCGCGTCGTAAAGTTCGGGATCGAGTCGCTGCCGCGCCGCCATATCTACGGCACTTAGAGCTCCTAGGAAAATGTAATAGTCATCCGTATCAGTAGGCACGGATTCAACGGGAAGGCGGGAGAGGAAGTCAGGATCAGTGTGTCGGCGACCAGACTAATAGACAATCGTAGTGTCTAATTCTTGCAGTCGAAAGGCCCAGCGCGAAATTCGGCCTGCAGGGTCCCTTAGATTGGTCAGCCAACACAGAGAGCGGTGGTCTGTGACCGCCTGGAATGGGCGTCCATGTAGATAGGGTCTGATGTTTGTGATCGCCCAAATTACTGCGAGGCACTTTTTTGGTGGTCGAATAATTGGTTTCCGCTTTCGACAAAACACGACTGGCGTATGCGATGACACGTTCGATGCCGTTCTGGTGCTGAATCAAGACGGCCCCGAGGCCCGTGTTACTAGCGTCAGTGTGTACCTCTGTCGCAGCGTCCGGATCAGAATGGCATAAGACAGGGGAAGACTGCAGGCGGTGTTTTAGATGGTCAAATGCAAGCTGCTCTTCACTAGAGCATTGGAAGGGGACGGACTCTTCCATGAGGCGAGTAAGCGGCACGGCAATATCCGAAAAGTTTGGAACAAGGAATCTGTAGTAAGCGCAGAGGCCCAGAATCCTCCGCACGGTATTCTTGTCTGACGGCATTGGGAAGGAAGCGGCGGCCACTGTTTTATCGGGATCAGGACGGACGCCCCCGTAACTGAAAACGTGACCCAGAAAATTCAGTTCGTAATAGGCAAACTGGCACTTCGTAGGCCTGAGGGTGAGGCCAGCGCTTCTGATAGCCTGCAGGACCACTTTTAAGCGAGCGAGATGTTCATTAAACCTGCTTGCAAAATGACCAACTCATCAAGGTAGACAAGGCATGTTTGCCATTTGAGAGCGGTGAGCACGGTGTCCATAAAACGCTGGAAAGTCGCTGGAGCTGTGCAGAGTCAGAAGGGCATAACCTTGAAATCATACAGTGCATCCGGGGTAATGAAAGCAGTCTTCTCTCTGTCGCGCTCATTAATTTCTATCTGTCAATACTCAATTTTAAGCTCAATGGAAGAAAAGTAACGGGCATGCCGCAGGCGATCAAGCGCGCCATCGATGCGCGGAAGTGGATATACGTCCTTTTTTTGTGACTCTGCTGTGGGGCTGGTAGTCAACACAAAAGCGATGACATGGTCAGCGTTTCTTGGGGAAGAAGGGAAGCTGGTTATTCACAAGAAACGCTGACCTTGGCAAGCAAGGCGTTGCTTCACCGCCTGCAACGCAAGGAATCTGCCACCACGGGGAAAGAAGCTTGGACCAGCGAGAACACCGTTGTTGTACCTTACGTTCGTGGCTTCACTCAAAATCTCAAAAAGATCGCCTCAAAATAAGCAGTCAAGGCGGTTTGCTCTGCGCCCAACAAAGCACACAGAATGTGCAGCCAAATCAACAAAGAAGAGCGAAGGATGAGCTGCGCAGAAAACCACCAGACAAGATACGCAGATTGCGACAACGGTGTTATATATAGTTTCTCTGCCGCAAACGGTAAAAGTGATATCGCACATAGAGACTGGTGCGTCAGTGAAAGAGCTAGAGAAAATGTCAATTCATCAGGAGCAACTGCCACATCAGGGATCCCGGTTGTTCTTTGCAGCCAGCCTAAGCACCCATGCACGGTCACCTTGTATAACATCTGGATCTTCGGAAGAAAAAAAAGATAGGCTGGCCAGGGAGCTCATCGAATGTGTTTCCATCCATATGAAAGGAAAGGACTGCTCAAGCACCGCGTCAACTGCACTGTCAACGAAAGAAAAACTTACCTCCATGATGTTTGCCCTGTCCCATGAACCGGCCAATTTTGTCGCCCCATTTGTTCCTGTTCGCCATATGTTTCTATCTCCTACACCATGTTTCAGTCCTTTCAGCCCTGTTTGACCGTGTTGCCTTCGGCTTTTATTGATTTTAACTCGACTCTCGTCTTCCTTGAAGGCCAGGAAGATTTTTTACAATTTTCGCAGCCTCATATCCATCTTCACGTTTAAAACTTTTAGCTTCGTTTCGGTGTGTTTTGTTGGCGCTGTGTTTTTATTGATTTATTTATTTAGTAATATTTTTTCACGTTTTATTTTATGACACGGCTTCGGTTGTTTCATTGCCTGATTTATGGCCTGGATCTTTTGTTGTGACTGCTTTAAGGACTGATTTGCACACGTGCGCACAGATTTGCAACGCGGCCTCTGATTGTCTCGTCTCACTGGTTTCGCGTTCCCGATGACGGCTGTTCCGTCATCGTTTGCGAGGTTCTATTTTTGTATTTGGTTTTGCTGCGGCTCCTTTAGCCATGCGCTTTTCCCTCTCTTCATCCTTCTCTCCGCCTTTACTCAATGTATATATTTCCGCGCGTTTCGCACTTTGCCGCTAAAGTTGTCAGCCAGCTCTGTGTTCCGTGTTTCAATGCGTCCCTCTACGTTGGTGAGTCCCAACGTTCACGCTGACGCAAAGCTGGTTTAACGCTAGAACCTTATCTAGATGGGCTAGCCTAGTGGTGCTCTTCGAGGAACTAGCGGGCATTAAAGGAGATGTCATAGGGTTCAGTGAAATTTGAAGGACAGGTGAGACTTATACAGTACCAAAGGGCTGGTACATGCTGTGCTATTGCAGATTAGGGAATAGACGAGAACTAGGTATGAGATTCCTCATTAATCTAAATGTAGCTAAGAACGAAGGGGAGGTCTAGAGTATTAACGAAAGAGTGGCAGCTATCTTAAGTTGGCTCAGTAGGGGTTGCAACCTGAAGGTGGTGCAGGCCTAGGCGTCTACATCCAGTCAGATGATCAGTCCATTGAAAGCTTCTATGAAGACGTGGAATTGGCAATGAACGAAGTAAAATCTCAGTACCTGTACTGATGGGCGACTTCAATGCGAACGAGAGCAAGAAGCAAGCTTGCGACAGGGCGGTAGGCGGCTGTGGGATAGGATCTAGAAATATCAGAGGAGAGTAATTAGTAGAGTTGAAAGATATAAATAATAAATATTATACGAATCATGCATGCCTTCTTCCGCAAACAAGAAAACCGGAAAGGGACCTAGGAGAGCCCCAATGTTGAGAGTAAAAATGAAATAGACTATGCGCTTAACCAGGCCTCGTTCAGGATGTGGACGTCCTCGGAAAGGTGCGTTGTAGTGACCATAGAATTTTAAGATCTCGAATTAGCTTAGGCTTGAAGACATAACGGAAGAAGCTTGGGAAGTATATGTCCATTAACGCGTTTGCTATAAGTAGCAAAATCGAGGAATTCTTGATATCGCTGCAAAACAGATATTCAGCTCTAGTTCAGGAAGATGATCTTAATCGTCAAACAAAGAACGATAATCTGACAGGTGTCATTCCGGAGTGCGCAGTAGAAGTAGACGGTAGGACAGTTCGACAGGATACCGGCAACCTACCTTAGGAGACGAAAGATCTGGTGAAGAAACGCCAAAGCACGGCGGCGTCTAATCCTACAGACAGAATTGAACAAGCAGAGCTGTCGGCGATAATAAATAAACGTAAGGTAGCCGACAAAGGAAGTTTAATATCGAGTGAATCGACCACGATCTAAAGAACGGAGGTTGCCTAAAAGCGACAAAGAGGAAACTAGGCATAGGTAACAACAAGGTATATGCGTTCAGAGACAAGGACAGCAATGACATTAGTAATGTGGATAAGAGAGTTAAGGTATCCGAAGAGTTGTACACAAATCTATGGAGTAGCCAATGTAATCAGAAGGTTAATGAGAGAGACAGTAGCGCACAGTAATGCGTCATCCCGCTCGTAACGAAAGTGGAAGCAAAGAAAGCCTTAGTAGCAATGCAAAGGGGAAAAGCAGCTAGTGAGGATCAGGTGAAGACGGATCACTTGACGGACGCAGGGAAGATTGTGCTAGAAAAACTAGCCACCATCTATGCGCAATGCCTTATAACTTCAACCGTGCGAGAAGGTTGCAAGAACACAAACAGTATGTTAATTATAAGAAAGGAGACGCCAAGGGCTAGAAAACTTAAAGACCAATCAGCTTTCTGTCCATTGCTTGAAGGTATTTACTAAGGAAATTAATAATGGTGTGAGGGCAACCTTAGACATCAATCAACTAAACGATTGGTAGGCTTTAGTAAATGATATTTCACAATATATAATATTCACACTGTCAATCAGGTGATAGAGAAATGAGCAGAATAAAGCCAACCTATATATATATATATATATATATATATATATATATATATATATATATATATATATATATATATATATATATATATATATATATATATATATATATATATATATATATATATATACATATATATATATATATATATATATAATATATTAAGGAAGCCAACAGTCAACGAAACCAAGGTGCATAGGGGAATGTTTTCTATTTTTTAAATTTCTAATGCCAATCAATTGGTTTAAAGAAAATTCCTTATAAACCAGCAGAAAAAACAACCAGGCCGCCGGTGGGATCCGAACCCACGACCTCCGAATATCGCGTCCGGTGCTCTTACCAACTGAGCTACGGCGACGGCTGTCCAATATGCTGCTTTCGTGGGTATATATGTTTTGCGTGTAAGCAAACCTTGAGAGTGTTCACCAGCGCCACCCTCGTCCGTAGCGGTGGACGTAGCACGTCCTGTAATAGCGCAAGTGTGACGTAAACGTCATCTAACGGCGAGGGCGGAAACTGTGCGAGAGCCCTCTTATGCTACCTATGGCATCAAGACTGCCAGAACCGAGACCCCCGTTAAGGTATTAGCAGACAAGGCAAATGAAATAAGGGGCTCGTTTGACAAACATATTAAGGAAGCCAACATTCAACGAAACCAAGGTACATAGGGAAATGTTTTCTATTTTTTTTTTTTCTAATACCAATCAATTGTTTTATATAAAAATTACTTATAAACCAGCAGAAAAAACAACCATTCCACCGGTGGGATCCGAACCCACGACCTCCGAATATCGCGTCCGGTTGGTAAGAGCACCATACGCGTTATTCGGAGGTCGTGGGTTCGGATCCCACCGGTGGCATGGTTGTTCTGCTGGTTTATAAGTAATTTTCTTTAAACCAATTGATTGGCATTAGAAATTAAAAAAAATAGAAACCATTCCCCTATGCACCTTGGTTTCGTTGACTGTTGGCTTCCTTAATATGTTTGTCAAACGAGCCCCTTATTTCATTTGTCTTGTCTGCTAATCGCTTAACGGGGGTCTCGGTTCTGGCAGTCTTGATGCCATAGGTAGCATAAGAGGGCTCTCGCACAGTTTCCGCCCTCGCCGTTAGATGACGTTCTACGTCACACTTGCGGTATTACAGGACGTGCTACGTCCACCGCTACGGACGAGGGTGGCGCTGGTGAACACTCTCAAGGTTCGCTTACACGCAAAACATAAATACCCACGAAAGCAGCAGATTGGACAGCCGTCGCCGTAGCTCAGTTGGTAAGAGCACCGGACGCGATATTCGGAGGTCGTGGGTTCGGATCCCACCGGCGGCATGGTTGTTTTTTCTGCTGGTTTATAAGTAATTTTCTTTAAACCAATTGATTGGCATGAGAAATTAAAAAAATAGAAAACATTCCGCTATGCACCGTGGTTTCGTTGACTGTTGGCTTCCTTAATATGTTTGTCAAACGAGCCCCTCATTTCATTTGCCTTGTCTATATATATATATATATATATATATATATATATATATATTCTTTATTAAATACGAGAAAGCATTTGACTCAGTTCAATATTCAGCAGCCATAGAGGCAATGCGGAATCATGGTGCAGAAGAGCTTATGTAAAAATACTGGAAGATATATATAGCCATTGCACAGCTACAATAGTCCTCTGTAAATTCAACAATAAAATTCCAGTAAGGAAGGGCGTCAGATAAGGACACATGATTTCGCCAATGCTACTCACCGCCTGTTTACAGGGGGTATTCCGAAGCCTGAATTGAGAACAGTTGGGGATAAAATAACTAGGAATACCTAAATAATCTGCGATTAGCTGATGCCGTTGCCTTGCTGGGTCACTCAAGAGGTGAACTGCAAATCATGATGAATGAGTTAGACAGGCAGAGCACAACAGTGGGTCTAAAATTAAGATGCCGAAAACCAAAGTACTGCTCAACAGTGCAGCAAGAGAACAGCAGTTCACATTCGGCAGCTACGGTGCTGGAAGTGGTAAAGCAATCCGTCAGCTTAGTGCAGGTGGTGACAGCTGATGCGGATCGTGAGGGAAAAATAACTAGGAAGGTAAAGATCTAGTGAAACACGTATGGCAGGTTCTATCAGGTCATGAAAGGCAGTTTACCAATATCCCTCAAGAGAAAAGTGTTTAACAGCTGTATCTTACCGGTACTCCCCTGCGCGGTACAAACGTGGAGGGTAATTAAAAGAGTACAGCTTAAGTGAAGGACAAAGCAACGAGCCGCGGAACGCAAAATTATAGGTGTAACGTTAAAGACCGGAACGGGCAGTGTGGGTGAGAGAACAAACGCGGCTTAATGACATCTTAGTCGAAATGAAGAGTAAGAAATGGGTTTGGGCGAGGCAGGTAATGCGAAGTAAAGATAACCGCTGGTCCTTCAGTTATTGGAGTGCATTTCAAGGGAAGGCAAGCGTAGCAAGGGGCGACAGAAGTTTATGTGGGCGGATGAGATTAAGAAGTTCGCATGCATAGGGTGGGCGCAGCTGTCACAAGAGAGGGTCAGTTCGAGACACTTTGGAGAGGCCTTTTCTCTACAGTGGACGTAGGATGATGGGATGACATGATTTCCCACAAGAAAAATTGGATGCTCTAAGACCATTTATCCTGTACACTGAAACATGTAAAAAATGCATGTGAATACCATTTCAGTGCAGCACTTGTGCAAATTATTTGGCCATTGATTTTGACAGTTTCGTATATTGCAATAAGCAGGTTAAGACTATAGGTCGGAATCTAGGGATCTTTCAGGACAGCTGTACGACATTAGAAACCGCGAAAGCCTAGATACAAAAAAAAGTTATATGACTTAGTGAAAATGTATTACGTTGTGTAATTGCGCGGCACGAATTTTTGTGTAGATACCTTGAAGAATAAAATAGAGTCATTGTCTTATGTATAAATATATGGCATATGCTGTTTCAATGAATGGGGTAAGTAAAAATAACGCAGCAAAGCTTGCAGATGTTTTCTTATAGAAGAGTTACATGATTAGGCAATGTATACAAAATAAATTTTCAACCTGAGGTTTAGATCTTTGAAACATAAAAGAAAATTTACCATAAAGAAAACAGAATAATACACTGTCAAAATAATGGACGAAATATGGAAACAGGTGCTGAAATTTTCGTAATCTTCCTTCAATAATTTATCTGAGCTCTCATTACGCTTTTGTTGAAAGACATGTGGAAAGACAGTACTAAGAAACATCTATCTTTTATGACTTTTGTAAGTTCTTATAGCGACAATGTTGATGCCATGGATACCTTTTCACCTTTTTTCTGAAGGCTATAGAAAATTTAGAGCTGTTCATTACTTGCGTACGTGGCTATTTTATGCCGTGTTGCAGAATATGGGTCACTGTGAGCAAGTTGTATATTGAATATTAGTTCTTTGTGGACAAGTTTTTTTCACTTGTTTGGCATGAAGAACCACTACGTATATTGCTGGCTGCCAGTGCCCCACGTAAGCACAACGTACTTAAGCGACATAGCACTGCGAAATTGTAAAACGGTAGCAATAAAGCGATAAGTGTTAGGATAATGACCCTCAGAAAATATAAAAGCATTGGTGAGTAAAGCAAAGAAAACAGAACGCAACTTTGCATGTTCTTTTACTGGGCACTACACAACACTGACGCTTCGCAATTGATCGCTTAACACGAGCATGTTGCCAGTTAGTAAAAATAGGTGTGGTGCTTGATTTTCTGCATGTGGTTTGGTTTGTTACGCTCTGCAGAGTGCAGGAAGTCCAACATGCGCCAGCTGGTTTTATTCTTTGCCCTATTCGGAGCCTTAGGAGCAGTCGCAGCAAAACGATATTCCGTGTTGCGTGATCAGTCACTGCACACTCAAGACGGTAAGTTCACGTTTATTTGGATATTGCATGGCTAATACGCAGTTCGAGAAAGCTCATGCATACTCGCGACCTCCCCATCTAGAACTAAATATCTCGCTTTACATCCAGTCAGGCATATGTTTTTTTTTATACCACATAGTTAATTTTATCACAGGTAACTGTGATAAAATAAATTCTTGTTACGCCGATTCGCTGACAGTGATTCCGCTTATATAAAAAACATGCTATTCGCTAGCAGGTGACTTCGTCAGTGTTCTCTGGCTGCTGGATGTTGAATTGTCAGACGGGAGAATGATATCTGCCTCTCGCTCTCGCACTTTGGGTTATTGGCGTCCAACACAACAGACTTATGCTTGTTGGCGTTCTCTCGTAGAACGCTTTGGCTACGGTATACGTGGGGCATTTACAGCTACAGCGCCTGCATTTCGGTGGGGCGGAGGGGGAGGTAGAGAGGTTAAGTTGGGTTCATATGCATGTCTACGAGTGTATGCCAGGATGTGCGCCCACAGCAATGCACACCAGCGGCGCAGGCATTGCATGCGAACGCACGCACACTTACACACACGTACACACGCACGTACGCAAGCGCACGCACACACAGACAGAAACACCACGGCAATTTTTGTGAAAGAAGGCTTCAATACTAATGCAGTATTGAAAACAAATTCCATACTATAATGCCCAGTGCTTTTCGAACCAGTGACGACAGGAGAGAAACTTCGTTTACATATGCCTTAGGCTACCTGGTCATCTGCGAAGTTTAATTTTATTGTGGTTGCATATAATATGAGCACCCTCCAGGACGCTTTTCGTGCCTTACTTGACCGGATTGTATTCAGCGATCTCGTAATACGGCCTCACACCACCATCACTCCCTTACTCCGCCACACATGAAAATTCTGGAAAGCGCATTTGCAAAGAAGGGCAACCAAATCAGGAGGTTAAATTTGCGCAGCGTATGCCTCCTGCGCTAAAAGACACTGTTCTCAAAACAGAGTCAGCACGTTGGTTTTGCGTCTTCGTGCGAAAGCAATACTCCACCTGGTCAGACCGCCTCACCTAGTTTGTGAAAACCTTGATCATGACGGTGACCTTGGGCAACCCCTAAGTGATTAAGAAAACAAAATAAATATTGCCGCGATGGGGATTCGAACTCACGGCGTCGTGAAAAGGTGGCACTTCAGGAGAGCACAATGCTACCGCTGCAGCCGATCACGCCTTGTGTTGAACTGCAGCGCAGTCTCGTGAACTTCAACTAATTTTACTATCGAACTACTATACACACTATCGCTCTTCTTCTTCTTCTCCTTAGTAAGCATGACACATACCCACGCAGGGAGCTTGGCCAAGGTTCTGTAGATAATCCCAATGAGGTATTTGCGCGGGGAAAAATAGGCGTGAGATAAAAATTGGAAAAGTCGAATGAATTAAAGAATTATGAATTACCAGGAATAGAATCGAGAATTTTTGAACATGCGACAAAATTTTGTGTAGAGCTAACAATTTTGTGCACTGCTTAATGGTAATCCCTTTGCTCTCGCACCGAACGAAAGAAGAACTGGAAGAGACAGAGGGAGTCCTAACCTCGATAGAGGGACCTCGAAATACTGTTTTCTCTGAACTGCGAACCGCCGGCAAGAGAGGGGAAAATTATCTATTTTCAAATTGCCCACATAATACACAAACATTTGTCGCAGCGAGCCCCCATCTGCATAAGTACACATTTAATTGAGGAATTCTGCATCGCAGAAGCGTGATTCACACCTCACATAGCCTTGATTTACACCACCCGATATCTCATTGGTACTTTCAGTGGTAAAAATTCACGATATTGAGCAATGAATCACTCACGTCGGCTGAAATATGTTGAAAGCGCTGCAAGCGTGAAGTTCCTAACAGAATGAGGTGAGGGACGGGATAGATTACAGGAGATTACTCTCGCTCTGTGCATTCCGCATCGTCTTCTTCATGAACTCATGGTACATCGTAGGTAGACGTACCGACTATCCAGCAAAGGAAAACTATGAGGAAAGATGAGGCAACCATTCTAAACGCGTGATTTTCCAAGTCTTCTCAGTTTAACTACTTTAAAGCCCTACCACTTTTTTATCCTTCATGCTGTTGTTCTACATTCTAAGCTATCCTTTTAAAGCGAAAAGTTCACACGGTATTCCGAAACCTTTCATCACAGGTAGAACTGTAGCGTAACGCTTTATCGTTCTGTCCTATTTAAGAGCCTGCAGATATAGGTCCTTGAAGAACACTGCATCCCAACACAACGCTAATATTTTCATTGTTCAATATATAGTCGTTGATCGCACTGACCACGACACAAACGTCCCCTTAGCGCGAAGGTATGTCCTTCCTTAACGCGTAAGGTCCACATTTGAACCCTAAAAGAGCTTCTTGTGGCGTACTGAATCTATATCTGCTGAACTCATTTTAATACACCGGTGTCAAAGAAGGTTCCCATAACCAACAATAGGTAGGGCGGCGACCGCCGTTACAAAGCTAGCGGGCAAATCAGATGGGTTGCGTTGGCGTCGCGGCGGCTACGACTACGTAAGCGATTGAGAGGTACAACTGCCAGCTGCGTGGCATGGGGTACATCACGCCGCAGCGCGCGGCGCCCGCTTTCACGAAGTGAGCGGTCGGGCTTGCGGCTTCTCACCCGAAAGCTGCCTTAGCTGTCTCTGCTGACTTTATTTCATCACACTCTTCCATGATTACAAAAAAAAATCGTGACCACATGATCATAGGCAAAAATCTGGACCTTACACTTTACTAGCGGCCCCGCCGCGGTGGCTCAGTGGTTAGGGCGCTCGACTACTGATCCGGAGTTCCCGGGTTCGAACCCGACCGCGGCGGCTGCGTTTTTATGGAGGAAAAACGCTAAGGCGCCCGTGTGCTGTGCGATGTCAGTGCACGTTAAAGATCCCCAGGTGGTCGAAATTATTCCGGAGCCCTCCACTACGGACCTATTTGTTCCTCTCTTCTTTCACTCCCTCCTTTATCCCTTCCCTTACGGCGCGGTTCAGGTGTCCAACAATATATGAGACAGATACTGCGCCATTTCCTTTCCGCCAAAAACCAATTATTATTATTATTATTTACTAGCGAGGAGGAGGCATGATGAGCTGTGTTTTTGAAGACATACGGAGTCGAGGTACATAACGCGAGTTAAAAGTCAATGTCCAACAGGAGATTAAAACAAAATATCTTTAGTAAGCACTTGTTTGTTAAGGGGAGCCAGTGTTCCCAGTAGGCTATTGTGTGGTAAACGGTTAAGGAGTGTTTGTGTGTTTG
Source organism: Amblyomma americanum (assembly GCA_030143305.2). Lineage (NCBI taxonomy): Eukaryota > Metazoa > Arthropoda > Arachnida > Ixodida > Ixodidae > Amblyomma > Amblyomma americanum. The sequence goes on along the minus strand of JARKHS020031555.1, from coordinate 78,038 downwards.
GGGGGGGGGGAAGGAGAAGGATGGTGCTCAAAATATGTATGTTGGAGGTGTGCCAGCCGAGGAGGAGTGACTGCAAAGTCGGTTTGGGGGTGAGATAAACGTGTCTTCCCTTTATATACTTGCCGATACAGGACACCTTCCTGTCTGAGTGGTGTGCGCTAACGTAGATGGCGCACATGATAATGCTGACGGCGGCCGCGTAAGTGCATTGCTTAGCAGAAATTCGCAATTGACACGAGCCTGAGGGGAAACCTATTACTCGCGCGACGGGCCATCCGAAGCTAGTGAAGCCTCGGTGTTTTATAGATTCAAAGTCTACCAGCATTTAAGATCTACCTCATTATACGTATTCTACCGTGTACATAGCCAATTTACACTAGTTGTCAGTTCAATTTATTTTCCGGTTCTTGATGCAAATTCACATCTTTCTGCGCGGAGAGTAAACTAAAGTGAGTAAAGTGAAAACGCCTGGCATTGAGTAAATTTTATCATATGTTATTATATTACATTATGACATATTATATTTTAACATAGTATATTTTTAAATGTCATACAGAACTGTACACAGCATATTACGGTTAAAAAAACACATCTACGTTCACAATTATTTTTTTTTTTTGGTGGGGGCTGATCCCGTCTAAACCCGGTTTGAACCGGTGCGGACCGTCGAAACTGTTTCAAACCGGAACAAAATGTGTATCCGGAGCCGAACCCGGAACTAAACCGAAAGGCATGAACACAAACCCAAACTGAACGCCGAAAAATTCCGGTTCGACACCCTGCAGACGGCTCTTTTTTTTTCTCCTTTGGAGAACTGGGTTGAACTGGCACCAAGAAACTCAATTTTAAAATCAGGATAAAAAAAGAAAAGAATCCTACTTTACACCCGATAATTAAGACCAGAGAGTAAAATAGGTAGTTTTACAAATAGCCAAATTTTCTCGAGCAACAGCGCTGAGGGTAACAGAGTTTTGAAGTCTTTATTAACTGAACTGGCTATTACTAACCACCGACTACAAATCTCTGATTGCCACGCGACGCCCAAATCTAATAGTTAAAAGGTAATTATTAAAATCTAGTTGACCAGCGCACTAGTTATGACGATGAACCAGTTTGCTGGTGTCCGTCGGCACTGCTAATACTATGTCATAAAAGTCAATATTAGTTAAAAAAGCTTAATTTTGATAATTACCTCAAATCTTTTCAGAAGCACGTGATGTATAAATATGAACGTGGAGCGCCTGGCTTGCATGCCAATGAAATTGGTAGCATTGCACGCATTTCCAAAAAATAAATAAAAACAGGCAGAATGATTCGATGTGGTAATGTTACATCTTGAACCAGTCGCGCAACTCTTATCGAGCACCCTCGCATAATATTCGACGAATGAGTGCCATCTTGCGGCCTCCAGTCTCAGCCCGCAAATTACCCGCTTCCACAGCTATCAGCATGTTTGGCAGTTAACTTCCGAGCACTCAATGATGTCTAATGTTTCCTTCGTGGTCAGTACAATGAAAATGACGTGAATTGATAATTACAAACCCTTTGGCTCATGCCGCTATTCATAAACGTTGCCGTGCTCTAAGAGCATCTCACGACCGTCCGGAAATCTTCATGGGGGAATGAGTGTCCAGCCTTACGGTCTAGTTTGTTCAGGAAAATCGGAAGATCTCTTTTAAGCAGACAAAGAGGAGGAAGATGGGTACAAAACAGAATGAAGCCTCAGAACATCAGCAAACGTTTGAACTAAGAACTTATCTGAGTCTCTTGTTTTCCTTGTTCTTGTGCTCTTTGCCCCCTGTGCGCTGGCCCCTGTCAGCACGACGTATATGCGCCACATATTTGTCTTTAAGATATTTCCCTACAGTCGATGCCGGCAGTGTTCATACCTTGAGAAGCATGCACTAACATTTTATTAAACACTTCTACCTCAATACAAGCCATCATGAGTATGCGTCAAAATAAATGTTATAAATATCTTTAGGTAACAAACTTGGGTGTTGCTGAAACCGAATCGACATTTGAGCTAGTTGGTATTGCATGTTGTAAAAATATATTAAGCGCACTCAGCGCCGGCGTGAAGGCTTTTGTTTGGATTGTGGTTTTTTCCCTATTTTTGTGTGTTTCTTGAATAAACGCACAGATGCGAGTAAACTTCACAAAATGAAAGAAAGCTTCTGTGAGCAAGTGAACAGAGTAAGATTGGCTGGGTTTCCAGAGGATATGTTGTTTCTAGCTTCTAGCAAGGTGCTCAAAGAGTAAAAGATCTCAATAGGTCACTTCTTACGGGCTCTTAGGAGGAGAAAAAGAAAATATTGCAGTTATTGTTTATGTTCATTGGTTTTCTTATCAATTAAAAAACGTGTGTAACAGATATGGTGTTAACGTTATCTTCTCTGTCCCTCAAATCTTAGTAGTGTTTGTGCGAAGGTAGCTGCGCGCTCTAGCACCGGCGTACGTGATAATAGAGAGCGGTAACCAATGAACCACGGGAACCGCTATGTCGGATGTGCGAACGGAATGCTGTCTCACATTCCCTTGTCTTGTGGCCGGACCGATATCGGTCAAACAGGCCGCTGCCTTAATGTGCGCTTGCAGGAGCATTTTTTGTCCTCGAAAAAGTCGCCTTCATTTTATCTCGCTAAGCACTGTTCGAAATGCAGCGGTTGCAAGCCTTTACCTCACCAAGCCAAAATCTTGTTTCGACAGCCTAATCAGCTAAGCAGAAAGGTTTCAGAGGCCTATGACATCTGTATGAATCAGCACACATGTGTTGCCGACCCTATCCTGGTTCTGCATGAAAAAAGTTTTCTTATCTTGACGTGCCTGCACGAACACTTATCCTGATGCACCGGCGTGAAGGCTTTTGTTTTGTTTGTCGTTTTTTTATCTCTTTTTGTGTGTTTATTGAATAAGCGCTCAGTTGCGAGTAAGCGCTTGTGTTGTTTGGTCATCATTGTCCGTTGTCCTAAGTGCGCTTCATATATTTTTACAAGTTGGGTGTAGCTAATTGCCTGAAGCAAAGAGCTGTTCGAGACAAAGCAATGGACCTTGAAGGCTCCACTGAAGATGGCTATTCGTAAAAAATTCTGATGTACCTCCTAGATCAGACCACAATATATACTGTGACAATTTAGAAGGCGTTTAAAGTGCAGAACTGGCGTGTTTTTAGGAACTCCGACATAAACAGATGTGGTTATACTTTATTTTGGGTAGGAATATGCGCTAGGTACAATCGCGAGCAATAAGAAATGGAAAAAAGTGTGAGGGTTTACTTATTGATGACTCTGTAATTATATTTGGCCAGCACAGCTTTTAGTCTTCTAAGTGTTTTTTTTTTGTACTGCGTGTAATAACGAAAAGTCAAGCTCAATTTTTCCTGACAAAATAGATTCAAAATGCGCATTTTTGCAGAGAAACTTAGTTCTCTCCCATAATATCGACCCGACTCCACTTTCCTACTGCCTGAAGTACGTTCCTGCTTTTGGAGGGGAGAAATGAGTTCCCTATTTCCAACAGCGCGAGATACAAAAGAAGATAATTTTGCGAGAAGGAAACAATGAAACTGCGTTAAGGAGGAAAAGACAACACGAAATACAGACAGCCCAAGAATCTTGTTAGATCTATGTGTTCTGTTGTATTTGGTAGCTGTTCAGATTATTGTACAGGGACTTACTTATTCAAAAGTACACATTTATTTCATTGCACAATAATTTGCTGCTACATTGACATCTGATTTCTAAATCCTGCCCATACCTAGATGTTCTATAGCTAACCCTATCACCAATCGCTAACGGCATGATTGAATGATTTCCCTCCGGTCACAGCAAGTTCCTCAGAGGGCATAGCGATAGGAGATATTGAATATTTATCCTACCACCGCTTCAACTTAGCCTCCATACTTCAATGAAGGATCATATTAGCTGCGCTTTTGGAGAACATGTCATTGACTCTAAGAGAAAAACGTTGTCTATGTAGGCTGGTCACAGCTTCTGCAAATCAGGATTACCTGAGCAAAACAATTCTTGTACGTCGCCTTAAAATCAGAGGCCTCGCGGATGCTGCAGCATTTAGCTATCAGTTCTTATGAGAACAAATAAAAGACCAAGCCATCTATTCTCCTGATAACTACGGTCGCATAACCTATGTATTTGATGACTCCAGTCTAAGGTATAAATCGGACTGGGGCGTATTTATCGTTATCTTAATCAAACGCACCATGCTTGCTAGAATATTTGTGCACAAAACTTCATGACTTTGAGAGTGTTTGAGGTATGTATGTGCACCCAAAAACATTATAAACGTACTTTGATTAGCTATATAGGGAAATGGTGAGGGCTCTCTCGCTAATGAGCCCTGAGTAACCGTGCATGAGAAGGATGGTAGGGCCGACAGATAGCGGACTCGAATTGCTCCTTTCAAATGGCCTCACCTGTGGGAAAGAAATATGGCAACGAAGAAGATTCAACATAAACTCAGGGCAAAAGATCTAGCTATGGAATGAAAATGAGAGGTGTAATTGTAAGGAAAAAGGGTAGGCAAAAATTTCGGAAAGAATTGATTTTTTGTTTTTCCGATTTTTGGAATTCCCAATTTGTCCTCCACGATTCGCAATGGGTCACTTGCGTGTGCACAAATTATTTACTCCCAAAATTGACCTTTTCCGAAACCAAGGTGTTGACCGACCACGCCTCCTTTCACATCTATGCGAGATCTGTACGTCCCCTGTGTTGATAAAACAAATAGAAAAAACGCCTGTTTTCTCCATGTTTAGCAGGATAGTTATAGCTTGTCTGGCAACAGAAATAAATACCTAGCGTTCCGCTTTTAGCCAAAACAATCCTCAGACGCTTCCGGGATCTCTCTTGACGCGCGTTGTTTTTTTTTTTTTGCTTCTCTTTCGGCTTGTTTCACGGCCAAAGTCATTTTTTTATTGCTTTGAGGCTACGTTGTAAGCGTCCATGATATGACGAAGACAAAGAAGTTTTTTCAAAAGCGTCGCTTTCACGGGAATCGGCATAAGTTCGTTCCTAGGAGCACCAAGTCCCCGAAACGCATTCCGACGCTGGACGCAGCTGCTGCCACGTGCGCGGCTTCTTCAAAGCTGTCGCACTAGGCAGCACGCATGCAGGACCTAAACGCAAGTGTTTGTGACCATGGCTAAGCACTGATTGACATTGACGTGCTGTCGTGTGCCATCGTTGAAAGCTGTGCGTGTAAAGTGTGCGGTGGGGACTTTTCAGCTGCTCGAAAAGGCAGCACGAACAGCTGGCGTTGCTTGCATTCACTCTCTCAACTGCGTAAGGTGCTCTTCACATCAATTCCAGACGCCAAAAAGGACAACATCGGGCCTCTATGAAGTCAGCGTGAGGATTGTGCATGCCGTACGATGCATAGGAAAGGATGCAGCTGCTGGGAGCACTTTGTGTGCCATACTTAGCCTCCCTGAACCACACACAAAAATTTCGCGGTACAATGCGGAACTGCTCACCCATGTCATTGCCGCCGCAGAAGAACCAATGAAACGTGCAGCAAAAGAAGCAGTTGAGCTCAGCGACAACGATAAAGATATTGGTGTTGCTCTAAAAGGAAGCTGGTAAAAGCACATGCAGACATCAAATAATGGAATAGTGTCTGCCACCAATGGGAATTCCGGAAAGGTTCTCGACGTGGAAGTGATAACAAAGCATTGTTCCGTGTGCGTGTCCAAAGGCACCTCTTTTGATGTGGACCATGAAGATAAATGCCAGCGGAACTATGATGGTGTTAATGGTGCCATGGAGACCTCAGGGGCATTGTGTATATTTCGACGAAGTTAGGAGCTACATTGCGTTCAGTACGCAAGGTACCTAGGGGACGGTGATAGCAAAGGCTTCCTCGCAGTGCAACCAGCGAAGCCATAATAGGGATGGCGTGTCAAAATTTGGAAACTGAAATGTATTGGCCATGTTCAAAATTGAATGGGCACCCAGTCGCGAAAGTTTAAAAAAACTGAAGGGGAAGACGCTGTCCAATGGCAAATCAATCTCTGGTCAGAGGAGCTTGACTGATGCTTTATTAGAGAAAATTCATACCTATTATGTCTTAGCCATCAGAAGACATGGCTACTTGGACAGACAGACACACCGACAGACAGGCAGGCTGACATACATACATACATACATACATACATACATACATACATACATACATACACGCATACACGCATACATACATACATACATACATACATACATACATACATACATACATACATACATACATACATACATACATACATACATACATACATACATACATACATACATACATACATACATACATACATACATACATACATACATACATACATACATACATACATACATACATACATACATACATACATACATACGTACGTACATACATACATACATACATACATACATACATACACGCATACACGCATACATACATACATACATACATACATACATACATACATACATACATACATACATACATACATACATACATACATACATACATACATACATACATACATACATACATACATACATACATACATACATACATACATGCATGCATGCATGCATACATACATACATACATACATACATACATACATACATACATACATACATACATACATACATACATACATACATACATACATACATACATACATACATACATACATACATACAGAGGACGGACGGACGGACGGATAGTCAAGCGGTTGGGCGGGCGGGCAGGCAGGCAGGCCTTTTATGTCGATTTTCATACATGACATGGGAAAGGCCGAGTGGGCCACATATTTCCACATGGCGTCCACTGATGTACATCCATCTCACGGTCTCTGTCTAAATGGACACGACACGTGGTGCCAGTTCAACAAGAATGAGATGAATGGCGAGCCCTACTTCCACAAGGAATACTTCCCACCAGCAGTCCTTGAGGCTGTGAAGCCAATCTTCAAGCAGCTTTCAAAACCTGAACTTCTGAAAAAATGCCTCCATGGAAAGACTGAGAACGCAAAATGAGTCTTTCAACAATGACGTCCGGGAGCTCGCCCGAAAGAATGTGCTCATTGGCCTCGAGGCACTGAAACCAATGACTATGGATACTGTATTAACGTTTACCGAGGGTAGCATTGCCACAGCCGACATTTGGAGACCGTTTGGAGTTTCTCCAGGATGCTTCACTGTACAATTGCTGCAGGGCGCTGAACGGCGACGGCTGTACTTTGCATACAGGGCTGCACAGCTGGTTACAAAGGAGGCCCGAAAAGCAAGGCAGCAAACGAAGAAGAGAAAGATTGACTCCGGAGGTTACTAAGAGCCTGGTGGTTATTTAGGTGATGAATCCGCATGTATTTATAGCCTGCAGAGTTAGAACAAAGTGCTTTTATTTGCTTCAAAGCTACTTATCTCGAGACGTCGTTTTTCTCAACGTTTGCCCTTTTTTCTCTGGAACCGCAGCAGCTAGAAGCATTTTTTTGACATTATTGCAGCGTAAGGGACAATCTAAAGTTATAAAAATTATTTCAACGGATTTTGTTTCAGAAGCTATTCATTGCCTATTTAGGCCTGAAAAATGAGTAGGTTCACTAAAAACGAAAGCAAAAAACATTTTTTTATTACATAATGCTTAAGGCTCAGTGAAGAAAACTTAGAGAGAGCTAATTTCAACGATACTAATATGATTGTTCTAACTGTAACAGATCCCAAGAAAATGGGTCACTAATATAGGCTAAAATACAGGGGGGGTAAAGGACCCAACCTTTCATCTTAATGGCGAAGAAAACAGCACAGTGGGTCAGGCAACAACCGTTGTTTATTGACACCCTAGGCGAACTCAAGAGCAAGAAACGCGCTTCGACAGTGCGCGTAATGCGAAGGCAAGAAAACCAATGGTCGCTAAGAATAACGGAGTGGACACCAATAGGCGCCAAGCGTAGAACGATACGGCAGAATATTAGGTTGGCTGATCAGATTACGAAGTCTTCGGTGATAAGGCAGCCGCAGCTGGCAAAGGAAAGGGTCAATTAGAAAGATATGGGAGAGGAGTTTGGCATACACTGGGCCTAGTCTGGTTGATGATGATGAATATGCAGAAATAACCTGTGGCGAGCGTAAAGGCATCTTTGTTTTTAGGTGCAATATATTAAGGCAGCAAGGGTAGGTATTGTAGTGTTATGCTTCTATTGATAAACGTAAATATGTTGACGAATAGATAGCTGGTATCTAGCAGCAATTATAAAGGAAGGGGTCAGGTCTTATTTAGAAAACGAACCACCCGCTTACGTGCAAAGTACGGCAGGAAATAAGACTGCCTTTCGTGACTTTTTCACTTATTCCTGGCATTGCCTCTCAGCCCTTAGGTTTGGAGACCATTTCTGGGCTTCATTGTAAACTACAGTTATTTTCTCGCACAAATATCTAATATAATAAATTGCCTAGATATCCATAAAACAATTGTCGCTTCTTTTCGATTTCCAGGAGTTTTCTGGTTTCGTGGATACGCGCTTCCCGAAAAGGGACAGAAAATGGAAAATCCGTGCGAAGGATGGGAGCGGAGCACAGTTGACGGGATCCCTCAGGTTACAGTGAAAGGGTAAGACGGAAATCATAGTATAGACTGCAGTTTAATTGCAGCTTTAGCTTAATAGCGAAAATTGCGGTGTTGGATAATATGCACTTTCATGTCAGAGCAGCGACGTTAGTGCAATATCGTTGAAATTGTAAACAACGTCTCTTAATCACGTGGCTGAAATGTCTGCTGGCGTTCTTTCCTAAGTGAAATCACTTCTTTGTACATAAAATGAATTAAACCAAAGCATTTTTTATGTATCGCAAACAGCAGTGATACTACAAAATATCCTGCTGAAAAGGGCTAGCTAAATATATACGGCTAGTATTTGCAGGCTATTCAAATAATCAGCAAATAACATCTCCAACGTACTGCCGTCAGCACGCTTAACACGAACGCTCAAGCGCCTGTCTTCCACTGACATTAGCGCCGCTGGGTATGAGACAATATTATGGTGAAAGCAGGGCACGAGCTGCCTCTAATAGCCGCAAACACGCCATGCATCGTGGTTTCGGATTCAGCGCATAGCGCTCAGGGGCTGCAATATCAGCGCAGGATGTGCAATCGATCGTTTTTGTTAAGTGTGCTGGCGGCAGTAGTAAGAAAAGAGCAGTTAGTAAAGCGGAGACATTAAGCAGGAAATCAATGAATTGTTATAAACGCTGCACCTTAACCTGCGGTTCCCTAAGATGCACCAGAACGAAGGCTTCTATGCAAAAATCATTTTTCGGATTGTAATAAATATCCCCTTGGTATCGTCTTTTGACGATTAAGGTTCTCCGAGAATCATTTGCTCGAAAAAACAGGCCTCCCCTAAGGAATAAATTTTCGTGCATCTAGGAGTCGACGCCGTATACACAAAGTGATTTGAGCTGCCGATTCATTGTTGCCATTTTTTCTACAAGGGTATAGAAACAGCGTTGTACATTTTCGAACTAGTGTACTCAGTGGGTTAATCATTTGTGGAACTCAGCTGGAGAAAATAAAAATATACCTAGTCACGAGGTGTCGGTTCTTAATATTTTATGGAGCAAACCAGTTTGACACGCTGGGCTCTTTTTAAGGATTAAAATAAAGACTTCCTTTTATAAAGGTATTTTTTTACTATACTCTGGGGGTACGGATAGTAAAAGGCTAACGAAAACGCTTGAAATTAGATAAAGACAGCAGAACAAGAAATCTCAGTCAGGAACCAGGGTATTTACCGTGGAAGGAGAGGGCGGCGGGTTGCCGTGGAAGTGCAATATGGTAAGAGCGGAGGAGTGCATAACATGAAGGTGGTTACCAAGAGAACAATACGGAAGACGGCTACGAAGAAGGAGGAGGGGACGGTACGAGCGGACGAATGCGCAGTCGGAGAGAGGGGGCCACAGGAAGAGCCTTGAGGAAGGTGTCTAAGGAACGAGAAGGGAGAGCACGGCGCGAAGGGATGAATATGGCACACGCCATTTGCAGGGGATGCTGCGAAAGGGCCACCTGATTGGAGGCTTACCGACGGCCCGCTGTCCGCACGGAAAGGCGGATTATAAAGGAATGCTCTAAGCAAAACGGGTATATGCCGAAATCTAAAAAAGGCCGCTGTATATCGAAACTTATGTGCATGCCACTTTCAAATTTTTTCGCTCATTATACTTCGAAATGAAGACCAGGTGAGCTGCCGCTGAATAACGAGTAACATGTTAGCGACCATTTTGTGAACATTTTATTGTTTCGAAAGAAGAGAGAGATGCCGTAGTGGAGGGCTCCGAAATAATTTCGACCACCTGGGGATCTTTAACGTGCACTGAAATCGCACAGCACACGGGCGCCTTAGCGTTTGTCCTCCATAAAAACGCAGCCGCGCGGTCGGCTGCGTTTTTATGGAGGAAAAACGCTAAGGCGCCCGTCTGCTGTGCGATGTCAGTGCACCTTAGGGATCCCCAGGTGGTCGAAATTATTCCAGAGCCCTCCACTACGGCATCTCTCTCTTCCTTTCTTCTTTCACTCCCTCCTTTATCCCTTCCCTTACGGTGCGGTTCAGGTGTCCAAAGATATATGAGACAGATACTGCGCCATTTCCTTTCCCCCAAAACCAATTATTTCTATTATTAAATAGCACTGCTTGCAGTCGTAATATGTTCCACACTTATAAAAGATTAGCTTTGACCTGTTATCAAAAATTCAATGCTATGCTTTGGTGAATTTTTGTATAAAATTCAAGAATATGTTTTTGTGTGCTACAGAACCATTTTACGAAGAAAATTTAAAGAAATCTGCGTGACATGGTTAGCACTTAAGACTATCTTTGGAAAATGATTGACCGTAGGCGATATGCATATCCGATTTAAACCTTTCTTAGGACACAAACTGTTTGTTTTTCTGCAGATGTCGCGTCCGGACCATCAGCGCAAGGTACATAGACGAAATTGAGCAGAACGCAACGAATTTATATCCTACATGTTGTTCGAGGTCTTGAAGCATTCTTGTTTATTTCTGCGAAATCGCTGTTGCTTCGTACTACGGGTGGTGGTGTAATAAATAAACTGGAGAAAAACATTACAGACAATTGCAAGGCTTACAAGTAAAGCAAATGGCTTAGTTCTGTGTCTTCTGTATCTTCTATTGACGACACTTTATAAAAACTCAAGTTCCATCGCTCGTTAGACTTCACTGCACAAAAAAAAATGCGGCAGCACTGTTGCATTTACAGCTTCACATTTTCAGCGCACTTACATTACCTGTAGGCGCTCAACGAGTAAACTAAAAATATAAACATTCAATTTGGTTTTCGCAATGTAGTTAAACTTTGCAGCTATTCACTTTTGTTTGAGATTTATTTGCGCATAAATTTTTATTACCGTTTAAGAAACAAAAATGGCAGTGTTGGCATATCGGTTTCAAAGTCCTAAAATTTTACGTAAGAACGCCTGTGAATAACTTTGAAATTATCTTAATTTTTAACCAGCTCAATGTCCTGCACTTGGGCGTTCTGACGTTTAGCCCGCTTTGAGATGTGGCCACCAAGACCGTCAATAAAAGTCACCTGTCTATGGCAGCAAACGCGTAGAGCATTGTAAACAAAATCAATATCAGGCTGGGTATTGTTGCTGGCTTGCGCAAACTTTTCCGGTCATGCTCAAACAATAGCATGAATTCCATTGAGTATTTCATACTCCATTCAAGGCAAGGTTTAAAACTCAATTTATTCGTGCAGGTAGATTTTTCTTTGGAAGGGGCGGAATTCAAGAACTATGATGTTCTCTGGAATTGCGACTTTTAATTCAGTATATAGCTTGTTGTTTTGTCCCCACCAGCCATGATGTTCGCCAGACGTGTAGCTCAAAGGCGCGCTTTGTTGGGCGAGTGAGTCTTTCATTTTCACAAAGCTGTGATTTATAAAAAAAGAATAGGGCTTCTTTTCTTCGTTTCTGTGTGCCATGTGGTAAGTAAGCTATGTGGTAATGTCTAGTTCCGTGATGTGCACAAGTTGGAATAATGACTATGGTAAGACGCAACTGAAGGACGGAGTGCAATGACCCCTCGTAGGAGGAGCTTCAACCAATGGTCCCGCGTTTTGCCGAAGTTACAGCCGACAGCATTGCACCTACATGAAGGGCGCCACTTGAAGTTGCGTCCGATCGAGATAATATATCCTTAAGACACCGATATCTAGCAAAAATAATAAAAATTTTAGGTGAGCCCATTGTGTGGCCTCTAAAACTCCACAGGTAGCGTTGCTTGGTTTTTTATATGAAGAGCAAGTAGACAAAGAACAAGCATTGCGTTTGTGGATGAGCGCTCACATTGCGGGAGGATGCTTTTCAAAACGTGCGGCTACGGCAGAGTAAAAAGAATATTTTATGGCTTATGTCTCTATTCACTGTCACATATTTATTGCTTGGAGTTACTGGCATCCGACGAAGGACCAAAACACCGAAGAAGTGGAGAGCAGCTTGCTTTTATTCATTGGGTATCGCAGAAAAGTTTTTCCGCTGCGGACGGTTTCGGCTCTGAGCTGAGCGGCGTGCTTCAAGGATTCGTTCGCGAGGTCTGTCGCTCGCATGATGCTAGAACTCGGGACTTTGGGTTGCGACAGCTTCGTCTGTCTCACCGTTATCGATGCGCGGCGGCTTCATTTTCCCCCATTGGCACGCACTGTGGCTAGATTTAACGCGCAGCATATTGTTTTTGTCACTAAAGCTTGACGCTTACACACCTGCTAGATCATCAGTGCTTGAAATCGCTGTCAATTTGTATTTTTTTGGTTGCGATACCATACTCACACTGCCATGATATATATGCCGTCATTTTAGGTGAACAATGACATTACTCTGCTTGCACTCTCCGCGAGCTCTTGTGATATTCAGTTTGTAAAGGGGAGAAACGTTGCGTAGGGCATGTATTGTTCACCAACGCAACTGGCGGAGCGTCGACATTCAAAATACAAGGACTCCGCATATGTAATGAAGGTGCTGCACAGATCCCGCGCAGCAAATTTACTGGCTACGCAGGTGTGCAGCTAAATCGTGTTACCTCACCAAATGTTCCCGCAGCAGCTGTTTCTGCCCCAAGGTCAGCCCTGCTTATAAAGCTTGTCATGGCGTAGTTTTTTGTATTATGCCTAAATTTTCGTTTCCAGCACAGACCATCAGAAAAAGCGCCTTGACATTCCAGTATAAAGCATTCTATCCACCACAAGTGCTTCTGGCTCATCTGTTTTATTTTTACAGATAAAGGCCGAAAACAAAATGCGCTCCTGTAATTTCTGAAGCCAATTCTAAAACTGCTGCCTCGATGAAGGCCGCCGATTACTGCTAAGTGGACTGAGAACCATCGTTTCGCCGCAGAATACTGTGACACATGCTTCGCACTCCTTTTAGTTGCTTCGTTTTTATTGAAAAATCATAAAAAATAATAGCACCTTTTTCAGGCTAGATTTGGGCTATAAGTTCTACAGGTATATTTTGCTGCTTTTACAGCGAAAGCTCTATTGCTCCGGTTCTTCATGGAGATGTCGGTATGCAAAACGACCCTTCGACGCAGTGGAGTGCAAAATAAAAATAACAAAAGACGAAACCAATAGGAAAACGAAATAATAAGGTTTGATTTATAGGGGTTAACGTCCCAAACGGACTCAGGCTATGAGGTACGCCGTATTGAAGGCCTTCGGAAATGTAATAATAAAATCAAACTAAAAATAAGCACACCCATAACACGAAACACGGAATACAAATTAAAAACAAAGAAATAAAATAAACCCAAAAATAAAAAGAAATAAAAGCAAACAGAAAAAGCATTGAAATACAAAAAAAGATCAGTAGAAACTAACAAATACAAACTCCCAAAACAAAAACTGCAAAAATAAAACTGAAGAATTGCAGAAAGAAATGTGTTTAGAATTGCAGAAAACCAGGTTTCGCTCTCCACTACGGTTAACTAGAACTGCGACGAAATTGCGTCAATTTTTTCTTGATGCATAATGACAGGAAATACAAGTATTTGATCTCCGTTCAAAAATAGTTTGATTGGTCATGTTTTAGGTACTGAGTGTTTTTTTCTAGCTGCTTCATTTTTCCGTGACATTCGCACCTGTAAGAGAATACATTTTCTTTTTTTTCATTCTGCCTATGGCAAATTCCTTAACGGGGTGGCGGAAAGCTCCAGGCGTAGCAAAAAGGAAAGGCTTTGCAACTGAACACAGAGCGTTAGTTTGTGTTTAACTTCTTTCCTTGTCGTTCGTCTGATTTCGTGCTTCCACTCCATTGATTGTTGTCAACCAACTTCCTCAATATCCGTGCTTATTCAGTAGCTTTCTTTGTGTTTTTTTATTTTACATGATAACATGCAACAGCAGTATAGTAGCGCGCGTTTATGTGCAAGTCACGCTACGACCGCCAAGGGTGACGTGATCATTCCTATATTTATTTCGCAGCATCAAACCTGGAGTCGCGTTTACGTCTTGGCTAGCGCACGTACCACGCTGCTCATCGATACTTGCGTGGATAGCCTCTGCTCTGCGCTTCAGCGCACGGTCTGAGTGCGACAGCACGCCTCCGCTACCTGGTGTCAGAAGCTTAACGCCGTGATCTGCCTGAGCAGAGAAGCTTCGGTAGATGGACGGAGCCAGAATTTTCACAGCACAAAGCCTTCAATTGCCTGAACCGTTGGACTTCGAGAACAGTTTGGAGTCGCCCGCATGGATTCAGAATTTGATGACTGCCTCTTGGGGTCATGCCTGAACGAGCGCTGAAAAGGATCAGGATTGTGAACACGTCTATACATTATGGGATGGCAAGCTCGGTATTTTTTCCACTTTCGATTTCTCAACCGTTTACTTTAGGGCGTTCGACTTTTTCAAGAAGTTTAAGACTTCTTTCATTACGGGAACCAACGTCTTGTACGTACGATGTAGCTTTATGAAGCGGCGCAAATGCATGGCCAATCTGTATACTAGTTCACAACTGCGTTGTACGTCTTTTTGGGCCGGTATGATTTTGGCTAAAGCAAGCGGTGGTTCCGCAGAGGCAGGTTTGTCGTCAGATTGCGTGAAGAATGTAACGGACCTCCCCGGAGAACACTCGGACCGAAAGAATTAATGGACTAGGCGACAGGTCTACCCACACAGACGCACATTTAATACACCCTACGTGACACGCACACCAGCACCCAAAACAAATAAACCTAACCCAAAACACAAAGCCTATAAATACACACGACCCGGGAACACTACTACCAGCGTCTATTACTAGCGTTTACTGTTAGTGGCCGGCGTTCGGGCTTACGGTTGGTTCGGTGCGGCTGCGGCGTTGTATGGGTCCAGTACCCGGCGTCCAGGTGGCGTTCGACGGGCTAGCGCTGGCGTCGCTAGCTCCGTCGCTGGCTGCGTCGTATAAGCTCCCGGTCCAAGCGCCCGTGGAGGTGATGCCTGTGTTGTTGGCGGTCGGGGAACCACCTGGGTATGTGGCAACAACACTGGAGACACCCCTGGCAGTAGTAGGTGGTAGCGCCCTCTGTTAACTCCCTGGAAAGGGCTGAGGCACGGCAGGAAGTCCACGATGCGAAGTCGTAGAACGCGAGCTCACCGGAGCAGTAGCCGGCGTCGCTCTCTTCGAGCCGAAGCGTCCCTGACCCGCCGGAGCCTCCGCTTCACTCTTCTTCCCCCCGTGCCTCGCCCTCTCTCGCCCTTTTATAGCCTTGGCGTTAGTCCACGTAAGCCTTGTCGTCGTCCTCTTCTTCTCTTGTCCCCCATCTCTTTCCACCTCACCGAATTCTGCTTCTTCACCTTCTATAGTATTCGGTTAATCCACGTCATCCTTATCGCCAACCGCGTCTAGTTCTTCAAGCCTCTTTCGATCATAATTTTATTTTAGACTTTAAATTATATGTGACAAAAGAAACAATTCTATAGTGGCTGGAAATGTGCCCCAAGGTGTCTCATTTGGCCGCGCTTGCGCAGGAAGAGGTGATGGCGATCGTCAGGTACCTACAGGAACACCTTCACAGCTGAACTGAGGAAAAAGTATCGAAGGCACCTAATCCGTACGAGGACCTGAGCGCAGGTACCACTCCGACGGTCGGTGCTATGGGGCGTCGCCAAAATCTTGAACGGGGGAAAGCCAAGTCTTCGTCAATGGGCCGCGACGGACACAGCATCTACTGCGTAGGGTGCCTATATCCCGAACGGTTTGCCCAGAGCTGGCAGTGAAGTGCAATAACTTGGGTATAAAGAGACATTTTGCGATAGCGTGCCTCAAGAAAATGTCGATAAGCAACCAGCGAAAGGTATGTCTTTTCAGTTCAAACGGACACAAGGAGAATGTTGGGATGAAGTAGAGTAAAGCTAGGCGCGAATGCGCCGCACAAACGAGTGTGTGCAAGATGTGGTTTATGGTTTATGGGAGTTTAACGTCCCAAAGCGACTCAGGCTATTTGGGATGCAGCAGTGAAGGGTTCCGGAAATTTCGACACCTGGGGTTCTTTAACTTGCGCTGTCATCGCACAGCACACGGGCCTCTAGAATTTCACATGCATCGAAATTCGACCGCAACGGCCTGGATCGAACCCGTCTCTTTCGGGTCAACAGCTGAGTGCAATATCCACTGAGCCACCGCGGCGGCTGTGCGCAAGATCTCTTACGGTGATTGCAAAAGTTGGCACGGCGGCCGAAGTTCTTTCGGTCGCGTCATCTTTCCCAGGTCATCCTGCGAGCTTAACAAAAGCAGACGAAAATTTGACAGTCGCAAGTAGCTTGTGTCTTGTTGTGGGCAAGTTCGAGGCATAAATTATTTGGA
Organism: Amblyomma americanum; assembly: GCA_030143305.2. NCBI lineage: Eukaryota > Metazoa > Arthropoda > Arachnida > Ixodida > Ixodidae > Amblyomma > Amblyomma americanum. The sequence continues at coordinate 61,176 of JARKHS020031555.1, read as the reverse complement.
AAGTAAAAATTTCTCCACAAAACATGTTACGAGATCCGCCCGCGCAGAGATGTCCTTCTCGATCTGCCTGCACTGCGAGTCGTGTAGTTTGCGGCGTCAGTGTCCCAAAATGGATGTGCAATAGCCTGGATACCATGCCAAGGGAACACTGGATAACTCTTCAAACTGGCATATTTCCATAAGTTGTAACTGCATCACGCATAGTTTCTATTCTGCTAAGGGTACACGTCCGCTTCGAAGTTAAAAAAAAAACAGTGGAGCAAAGAGCGTAAATGGAAAGGCAGATGACATATTTGTTCAGCGCTCCGGTATAATACAAGTTTTAAAGCCACATGGGGACGTGATGATATCTGTAGATCATGCACAACTTACCAAATGTGAGCCACCGTTAGAAAGAATGGCTAAGAATTGTTTATAATTTATACTAACTTTCTATTGTCTCTTAACATTATAACATCTTTTACATTTTATGGGCATTTCAAACAAAGTTGATAGATATCCACTTTATATATACCCCTCTCAATACAAAGTTACTTGAAAATACGTTTTGCTTTGTCTGCTGTAGAGTTAATATACAGTTGATACAACGTACTTACCTTCTCTATGCGTAGTAGAACTTTTCTCTGGGCTGGTTTGTCCATTCTGACACGTAAAGCAGAGGGAATGAAGGTTCCTCAAGCCAAAGGGAATATGGGACAGGAAGAAGCACAGAAAACATCGTCTTTACGTGGCCAAACGAAGGCAATACTGCACCGAAGAGGATATTTATTTCATAGGGCAACGATCCCTTCCACAAACACAGGTGGTGACCACAACCGTTGTAAGCAAGCAAGGAAAAAAAAATCGTGGCTCCAATCCACGCTGCGAAGGTGATTCGACAGCGAAACTATGCCGTTTGCATTCAGTTTTTGGCCGGCGTTTTTGCTTTCGACAACGACGCAAAAACGCAATTTTAATCTTTACCGGGAAACACGCGCGAGAAGGAACATGCTTTGAATAGTTCGCAGGCGTCATGGTCCAACATTATGCGTTTTGCACTTGACACGAGGGCTTCGAATGACGTCAACCCCTTTTGAAGCAGCTGCAAACCTAATGTTTACTAGAACGCCTAGTTGTAATTGTGGCATCGCGCGTCAGGAATATTCGTTCCCTTACGGCGTGGTTTGGGTGTGGACCGAGATATGTGAGACAGGCATCATTTCCTTTCTTTCAAACCAATTTTCATTTCATTTCCCTTGCCTGTTTCAAACCCGACGTCAGCGGCAGCGTTTCGATAGAGGCGAAACTCAAAGGCGCCCGAACGCTGTCCGATGTGAGTGCACGTTAAAGATCCCTGGGTGGTCGAAATTATTCCAGATCTCTCCACTCCGGCATCTTCCTTTCTTCTCACAGTCCCTCTTTCATCCCTTTTCTTACGGCGCTGTTCAGGTGTCCGCCAAGATGTGAGACAGATACTGCGCCATTTCCTTTCTCCAAAAACTAATTTCATTTCAATTTTTCTTACTGCGCGGTTCGGGTGTCCGCCAAGATATGTGCAGTAGTATAGTATAGTTGTAGCTACAGAAAGAATGGAAAGGAAAGTGCACGGGCCTGCCCACTCGCTCAAGCTGAGCCCCAATCGCTGCCTCGTGCAGACAGTAGGAGAACCTGGTGGTCGAAATTTGCGGAGCCCTAAACTACGGCGTCCCCATAGCCTTAGTCGCTTTGGGACGTTAAACCCCATAAACCGTAACCTATCTATTATGGTTAAAACAGGTAGATCACTGCATGGTACTCGGCTGCGGCAGCTAAATCATTTGTAATTGAATTTCTTCTCTCGTGATGTTTCGCTTTCGGTTTCATCAAAAGAACAATGGCAGTGACGTGTAGTTGAACATCAGGTCATCTGAGGCACTGAAAAAAATTCAATACAAACGCTGATGAGTAGTTTTGTGTCACTACAGCATTACATCAGCCTGCTTCAAGTGTTATGATTACAAGGAACGACGTATTGCTGGTTTATTGCTGTTTTTTTTCGTTCCCAGAGTGTCCTGAAGTTCAAATACCCGTCAAATCCGTTGTTCGGTTCATGGCACTGAAACATTGTCAGAAAAAAAAACATTTATAAATTAGTTAGCAGTCGCAGGTGAACAGCACGGGGTGCTCTATGTATTGCAATGCCCAACGCATCACTTGCAAGAAGAGCACACGCAAGCAAAAATTCTGTCTACTGTCTTTTGAATATCAGCCTTGCATTGCTATGAGATCTTAAACCTCCGACATTTTGAAATGCCATGCTCATGAATGCCGTTTTTGCGATGTCCATGGTTGGCACAATCAGCTCTTGTGTCCTTGCTGTGGCGGATTATATGCGATTGAAATTTTATTTGATTTCATTCATATATAAAAACGATGCTTATATGAGATGCAAAAAATGACTAAAGATCTCGCGAAGTGCTGATTTCTCTGCGGCCCGTTATGGTGACGGGATAATAGGAAGGATATGAAGCGCAAGACACATGATGCGTAGTACACCAAAAATACAAGTGCAATAGATAAACTTAATAAGGAATGAAAGTTTTCCAATCTCCTAACAAACAAAACGAATAGAGATATTACTTATTTCGACCTGAAAAAGAGCCCTATCCTGAAATTGTGCATGAATACTGGCAAACTGTTGAACATAGCAATGCAGTAGCAGCACTTGAAATTCAAAAAAGCAGAAAAAAATCACTCCCAGCGCATAGTTTGAAAAAAAAGAGGAAAAAATTCATTTCACAAAAGTAATAGGGCATTAAAATCTTTATTTTACTCGATAAGGACTTCCATGTTCTAATCACGTCGAAAATAACTTAGCGAGTGGCGTTACTTTTTCGGAATTTAGGTAATACAAGGTAATTGTAATGTGCAAACATACTTCACTCAGATTTAGCTATCTGGCAACAATGACAAAGCTGTAAAGGTTACTCTCCTTAATAAAATTGTAATCAGTGTGGCAGTATTAATCGTAGTATTGTAATCAATGTGGCAGTAGAAGTCGTACGTATAGGATATTATCAGCGTTACGGCAAGTCCAAGGCATGATAACAAGTGCTTCATTTTCAAAACGTTAAGATATAAGACAGGAGACATTTTCAAATGTATTAATGAAGGGCTTTAGAGAAAATGAACGTTTTTTATGATACTATTTTGAAGTAGATCTGCTTAAGAGGTAAAACTTGAATCGTTGCAAAACATTAAGCCTAAAAATTGAAAGCTGATTAGAAGTCTGAGATTCACTTTAATGCAAGTCGGATAGATATTCAGGACTCGGTACTGGTATTGCAAGATATACATTAAATCAGGCCTCCAAAGATTAATGTGTACGAATATTCAAAATATATATGTTAAGGATTGCGGTGAGGTGATCTAGGCCAGGGTGAGAAGCTAGCTGGATGGTATGATCGCTTAGTGCGGAGGTATAAAAGCCGCGCGGTAACAAAAAAACTTGGCCCTGAAAAGATCGTCCGGAAACAAAAGGGTAAAGTGCGCTAAAGATAAGTAGTTGTAAACAGCATATGTAGAAATGGATGGGCTCCTTTGATGTCAGAGTTCCTTTCATGCCAGGGCTCCTCTGACGGCACAGCCAGGGGTGCTTCAGTTTCTTTTACCTCTGCGAACCTAGCAATAGCATGGCTGGAAAGCCACGCACTAGTTTAATTCAGCGCTAAGATTTTTGCATGGTACGTCAATGACTTCATTGCTATTAGCAATGAGGACGCTTTACTTGATTTTACAGCGCATCTTAACAGCATCCGAAAAGCCATCTAAGTCACAGCTGAAAAAGAAAAAAAATGAACCGCTCCCACTTATGGACGTCTTCGTGAAACGAAGGCAATCCGCGGTCTCATTTCGAAGTATACAGGAAGGGCACTCATTCTAGAAGTTTTATTTCTTTAACCTGCATTCACCCAGGCTCTCATAAGAGATCAGTGGCTGCCTCGCTTTTTCTTCCAGCAGACGGCATCTGCACTGAGCCAGAGGACGTGCAGGCTGACCGTCAAAGAGTTTGGAAGGACTTCTCCGAATCTGCCTATTCTTTGGCCTTTGTCAACGCTGTCGAACGCATTCTGTTGTGGCCCCCACGATCTGATTGTCGCCGCTACCAAAAACGTGCACCTTTGCCTTATTTGCACGGAATCAGCAAAACCTTGGCGCGCATCTCGCGATCTTATGGCGTTCAAGTGTCACACATGCCGGATAAAAAGTTGCGGCAATCCCTCGTCAACGTAAAAGCCTGCCTGCCGAAAGAAAAGTTTCCGGGCCTTGCACACCCGCTGTCTTGGGGACAATTTCAAACCCGAAATAGCCAGCCTTTCACGTCTGTATCTCTTTGCGAACAAGGCTCCCGCGTGGGAGCTGAAACGTTATTTAAAAGTTCGTTTTTATTTTGTCGTTGCTGTGGCTTTTTCTTCATACTAAAAATGTTAGATATAAGACTCGTCACGGATTCGAAAAACGTGGCTATCGGTGCTCTTGGATTTGATAACACAGTGAACATTGCAAACTTTATTTTTGAGTTAATGGGCAAGATTATATTGTAAAATTGGCTGCTGCCCGCATAGATGAGCACTGTTTCTAAATTATAATAATCGGCAACGATCTCAGCAGTAGTGCACGCCAAAATACTGACTGAGGGAGAGAGAGATAAAGAGAAAGAGGTAAGGCAGGGATGTTAAACCTCTGACGTGCACAAGGAAATGACGGATAGGAAAATCAATGCAATGATGTTTTTCGTTTAATATGGCCTCTAAAAACAACACAAAAGCAGCGAATAAGAAAATTTGTAATAAATGTAAACAAGATATCGATTGTGATACTTGTGTCCCTATTTGACTCAAGAGAGTAAACTTGCTCCGGCCATAGCCACAGCTTTTACGTGCTTCCAAACTATGAAAAACAGTTCCTTGCCGCAGCAAAGCACATGTGGAATGTACAATTTGAGCAATTATTGAACTGGAGGTTATAAATCATTCACTTTCCGCAATTTGCACAGCGCTCACAAGAGTAACCTTCGTGCATTTGGCGTGCTTTGGCTACGCTCGGCATGAACGTCGGTACGAGTCACTGCGTCTGCACAAGACTTGCGCCTCGTTGCCGGCTATGAAAAATAGGAATAAGAGAACGCAGAATGGCCTGTCGAAATTCGATCAAGGTAAAAGCAGGCGTATTATCATTTTTAGCTTGAAGCTTACGGTAGCACATCTGTGTGTTCAATTACATGTCGAGAGGAAAAAGAAATAGTTTACTCCCAAAACGCTTTCATTTCTTCGTTCTTTGTAGCGAAAAAAAAGTCTGTTTAGGTGCGTCTAATGAACACTTTCTTTTACGAGTCCGTCTGAAACTACCGCATCGAAATTCATCACTTCGGAAAAAATCGCAAGTGATGCGACGCTACCTCTCTTTTTGGCCTGGTACGCACTTTCCTTTCACGTACTGCACTCCAGCCTTGTTTCTAAATTTCCTTGCTCTGTGAAACTTTTTCATGTGATTTTTTGCGGCTTTCATCCCGCGGGAATGTCAGTAGAGCTGAACGCTGGCGATTCAGTTCACCTGATGCGTTTACTCTAGTGATTGTAATGCTCCTCCTTATCTAGATGCTGAATGACAATGCGTGGTCCAACCTTATTCAAATCTTCCTCAAAGAAATCCAAATCGTAACAGTGCAGTTGTAACGCGGCTTTATGTATGTCAGCTGTTGTCGGCGAAAAAGAACATACATGTTGTTTCTCTCTTTCATACGCTAGAAACTTGCGCCTGTCATCCTCCTGCGGGGAAAACGGCAGCAGTTTGAAAATGGATTACTCGACAGCTCATAAGACACACATAGAGCTAAAAAAACAATAATTTGTATTATATCGCATTTATGAAGGTGAATGGGCACAAGCTTCGCTCATGCACACGAATTCACAGAGGGAACTAACCTCCCCTAAGGTTCATATTGATAAATATTTCCCAAGCTTCTTTTTCTGCCATAAAATTCCGATATGCGTTGGGGCAACGATTTCTTTTCTCGGTAATTAAAAATACTAGGCAAAATATTTCTGCCACAGTTAAATTAATTACAAACAACAAATATAACAAAAATACAAGAAGTATTATAGGGGAAAAGCCTCTGCTCTCCATGGGCAAAACGGCGTTGTTTTAAGGGTACCGGTGCCAGCTTTAGCAACCAAGACATAATTTACCGTTAAAGTCAGCACAGAAGAGTCAAATGCGCAAGATTTAAGCTTATGCACGCTGTAGTCCACCAGCTACGCAACACTGAAATCCGGGTGCCTATGCGTCTCGTGTATCTTGAAGGGTTACCCAACTCATTAGAAAGCTCACCGAGTTGGCTTTCCCAAACTGAATATTATAAAATGTCGCGGCTTTAATTTCTTATTCAAATAACTTTGACGCAGTTTGGGCACTCGATGATGTAAATGAAGGTAATCTGATTTGTACCGCGATACCAGTCGTACGGATGCCATTTTATAATAGGCAATGCCGAAAACTCAACTGAATGTGCTTGAATATGTGTGCGTACTTCTGTATTTGGGACTTCGAACCACATTGCCGATTACGAATATTTAAAAACCCCGGTCACCTCATATACTCATATACCTCATATACTCTGAAAGAAAAACGTTTAGTAGCCAAGTTTGTATGTAATTGCTTAATCATTGAGTTCTGTGACTTGCATATCTTCTTGGCTGTATACTCCGGGTTTCGGCACCATCTCAAAGTTTCAATGGGTGTACGGGAGGCCTTCTGGGTTGAGGCCTCTCGCTGCGATGAGAGTGCCAAGTGGGCCACTTTTGGTAAGCAGAACTGGCGCTTTGGGATGAACCAAACGCCGGGGTAAGGCGCCCGAGTCGGGACGCTCATGAGAACCCATGAAGGGTGTTTGTTGCTTAAGACAGTAGGACGGTGACCATGGAAGTCGAATTCCGCTATGGAGTGTGTAACAACTCACCTGCCGAAGCAACTAGCCCCGAAAATGAATGGCGCTCTAGCGTCGCGCCTATCCCCGGCCGTCGCTGGCAGAGTAGCACGAACAGTGGGGTTGCTAAGCCGCGACGAGTAGGAGGGCCGCAGCGGTGGGAGTTGAAGGTGTCGGGCGCGAGCCCGCCTGGAGCCGCCGCTGGTTCAGATCTTGGTGGTAGTAGCAAATACTCAAGTGAATCCAGGCACGTGGCCGAGTGGTTGAGCATCGGGCTCGCATGCGGGAGGTGCGGGACTCAATCCCCAGTGCCGCCGGGTACCCACCGGTTTTTAATGGGTACAAGATTTCCCCCGGCCTGGTCCTCGGCTCTTCAGGGTGAGATGCTTGAAAAAAGGGTCTTGACCACAGTTGCTCTGATGGATCAGCGATAAGTTCCGCCGTCAACAACGTTACATCCGCCTCGTGCGGTAGAAACCCATTTGTGACCTGGGCCGCACCGACATAGTGCTACCAGTTTAAAAATTTTTGCGAACTGTGAAAATTCCTAAACCGAACTTCCTGCAAACCTGCCAGCTGCAGAGTTTCGACATTGCTATCTAAAAAGATAGCCATTAGGTCGTCGCAAGATTGGTGGATGTAATATATCAGATCAAAATGCACTGTTCGTCTGATGCGAAAATACATGAGATGTTGAAATTGAGATGAGGTTTTCAATTCTCGTTAGGAGTAGATCTCGACCAAGCTAAAAATGAAAAATCAGCTTCACCAGTATAGTGGCAGACGATCTCTACCTATCACCAATATCCACAGTCTATATTATTGTCAACTTTAACAACTCCACCTCAACGCACCTAACAACAATCTTTGCTATCCCGTTCTTTGGACTTCCTGTAAGGCTTCCTCTGTCCGCTCCTTGTTGATGATGAAAATAATTCTTAACGCCTTCTGAGTGGTACTCCGCATTGAGATAAAAACCAGTGTGCTTATTCGCACTGTAAATAAGGTCATGCGTCCTAGCTAGCACGAATGCTTCCTTCACAAAGACACTAAAGCGATCCTCTTGTTCAGTGTAAGCACTGTACATGTTACGCGGTAAAATACTGACACATGCCTACACAGTGACCTAGCTATAATTCTCTTCAGAATTTCCGCGCAACACTATTTACGCAGGGCGAATTCAGACAAATTACCTGGGCCGCTGTTCGCCGTTTCTTACCTTTAACCTCTGCGATTACTCTTCATGGGTGGATGACCTACAAGACACCCGTGCTATGCCTATCTGACGATATTCGACCTCACCCCCCCCCCCCCTGATCCTGAATCTTTGCCCTACCTTCAGCTCATGTTGAAATACACAAAACTTCGTCGTATGCACATTAGCAATGCAATCGCAAAACCGCTTAGGCGGCACGTGAGGTGAGTAATCATCCCAGTACGTTTTGAACTCCCATCGTGGACCTCAGCCTCATCCCATCCAAGCTCTCAAAGCCTATTCGGATGCATTGCCCCATTTATGCGCTCAGTAAAGTCCGACAATTGTACTTTCTACCCTTCCAAACATCTTACACAAATATAAATAAGAAGCATAATTACTGTTTGCAGGTTTCGACCAATAACCCTTAATTGCGCTACTGAGAAACAGTAAGTAAAACCTTTTGATTTTTTAAAACATGCTTACACCAATATAGAGTTATTATTTTTGTGATCTATTATAAGAGGCCTAAACTGTTTTGCGAAGTTAACAGCAACACTTTCCTATTTCACAATAATTACTTTCTTTGCAATGCATTTGATATAAACCAGCGTATGGGGATCGGTTACATGATCTCTCTCTTGTTTTTAGCTTTCAGTGCAGGGGAGCTTTAGCTTCCTGTAGTAATTATGCACAGTTCAGAGCCCTCGGTCAACTAGTATAAGATGTAAATGACAATTGCCTGTTTCTTTGGCAGCTCTAATAATATAGCACTTAATGTCAGCGCTGCTTTACATGAAGATCTTAGACCTCTGGCGTTTTCGAGTGTCATGTTCACGAATGACGTATTTTCAAGCAGCTGTTTTTTGCTCGCTGTTTTTCAGCATATGTTTTTAAATTTTATTTATTCCTTAAAACACACGGTACACAAATCTCATGCACAAATATTATAGATAGAGGTACCGAAGTACATGACTGTGTGCGACCGCTTCCCACAGTGGAAGCAGGAACAAGATGAGAACTCAGCGCTAAACTATGAAAAAAGCTGGAACAAAATCTGCAGTGTAAAACGTTCATGAGACGAAACAAAAATTTCTCTAAACTCTAGAAGCACATGAATGCACAAGATAATTATTACCATTTTTAACAGAATGACATTTGACAAATCTATCTACAAACAAGCTATATAAAAATAATTCTTTTAAAACAGGAAATTGAAGACTGTGTAATGGGACCGACAGGCGCAGCGCAGCGAAGAAGCGGACGAGTTCAAGCGGGACAACGAAGAAGCAGACGAAGTGCAGTTGGGTTTTTCGAACGACGCCTGTGAGTGTGCCCGTCGTGTCGCCGGTCAACCAAGACCAACCGACCTGTGCTTCAAATAAACGCCTTGACACTTGGTGGAGGTGCCTCGGTTCCCGTCCCGGTCCTCATCCTGGAACTTCGAAGTGGAACGCTCCTCGTCTCCGCCACCATGCCGGAAGGTCCGAGTGAACCATCGCAGCCCATCCCTGCCACCGTACTCTGTCACGGGGTGCAGCGCCAGCGTGACCCTTCTCCATTCAGTGGCACCGATGACCAAGACGTCGACGATTGGCTGGCCTCCTATGAGCGCATCAGCACTTACAATCGGTGGGACGATTCCGTGAAACTTAGCAACGTCCTCTTCTACCTAACGGACGTTGCCAACCTATGGTTTCGCAACCATGAGGCCGATCTTCCCACCTGGTCGTCCTTTAAAACGAGCTTCGCCGACGTTTTCGGCCGCCCCGCCGTCCGGAAGCTTCGCGCCGAGCAACGTCTTCGTGCTCGATCTCAGCTCCCTTCCGAGACGTTCACAAGCTACATCGAGGACATCGTTGACCTGTGCAAGCGTGTCAACCCCTCCATGTCCGAAGGGGATAAAGTCAACCACATACTTAAAGGCATAGCCGATGACGCTTTCCAGATGCTGCTGGCGAAGAACCCCACCTCCGTCGCTACCGTCATCCAGCTGTGCCAAAGCTTCGACGAACTCCGTAAGCAACGCGCATCTACGCGGCAGTCCGGCGCGCCTGCGGGGGGTCTTGCTGGCTTGGCCCTTGGTGGCTCGTCTGCTGAGCAGTCCCTGTTCATGCAGCAGGTTAAAGACTTCATCCGCGAAGAGATCGCTCGCCAGCTTTCTCTGCTGCATCACATTCCCGACCCCGTCTGCCCACCGCACGACCTGGCGCCATCTCTCACGCCCACTATCCGTCGTGCTATTCAGGAGCAGGTCGCTGCAGTTCTGCCATCCAGTCCCCCACCTCCTCCTGTGGCAGCGCCGCTCACCTATGCTGAAGCAGTCACCGGTACACGGCGCTCGCCCACCTCTGCCGCCTACCCTAGCAGCCCGGCCTTTTATGCTCCACCGCCGTCTATACACCCGCCGCAGGTCCCGGTTCGTCGACCCCGCCGAAACCCTACGAAACCCTGGCGTACCGAGGACAATCGACCGATATGCTATTCCTGCGGGCTTCCGGGCCATGTCGCACGATTTTGCCGTCAGCGATCTCCTCGTTCTGGCGATTTCATGCGCAATTTCCGCTACGATTCCGGGCCGCCCTTGCCTAATGTCTCTTCTGCCTCCTCTACACATCGCTCCCAGTACCCTAATCGCCGCTCGCCTTCCCCTCGTCGACGTTCCATTTCTCCGATGCTCCGCCGCCCGGACCCTCTCCCAGAGGAAAACTGACTGCCGCAGTTCAGGAGGCAAGAACTGCGTGTTTGCCAACTTTTTAAGTCCTCCGTGTTCTCCTGCTAACGTGATTGAGGTGTCTGTTGAAGGCGTCCCCGTTCTCGCGCTCGTCGACACGGGTGCTGCAGTGTCAGTAAATAGTGATGCTCTTCGCCGCAAACTTCGTAAGGTGACAACGCCGCTGTCTGACTTTTCACTACGTACGGCCACCTCTCAGCGCATCCACCCCATCGCAGCCTGCACGGTCCGCGTTTCTATCAACGACGTCGCCTATACCATCGAGTTTGTTGTGCTGACCGCCTGCTCTCACGATGTCATCCTCGGCTGCGATTTCCTCTCGACCCACCGTGCAGTGATTGATTGTGCCCGTGCGGAACTTGAGCTTTCTCCCCTGTGTGATGTTTCGTTGTGTGACCTACCTGTGCGCTCCGCTAAGCTTCTTGTACCTGCCGACACCGACATACCTCCCTCCTCTTCAGCCCTCGTTCCGCTCCGCCCCGACTCTTTCCTCAGCGGCCCTGTTCTTTTTACACCTACCGCAGCAGCCACTCGCCATCAGCGCCTCCTCATTCCATTCGCCGTTGTCTCGATTTCCGATGGCCGCTGCTCCATCTATGTCACCAACCCATTTTCTTGCCCGTCGTATGTTCTTCGCGGTGAATGCCTCGGCTCTATTGAAGAACTGGACCCTGCTCTTGCTTCCGAGTTCTCCGATACCCGTGCCTGCTCCCCAGTTACTGCCTTAGCCTGTTGTGCGACAGCGCCCGATCTGATTTCCATCGACGTCTTTCGTCGTAACATCGCTCCCGACCTTCCGTCCGCTTACCGTGACCAAATATTGGAACTTCTCTGCCGCTTCCGCAACTCTTTCGACCTTTCCAAGCCCTCCTTGGGGCGCGCATTGGCCGTCTCTCACACAATTGACACTGGTACCCACGCTCCCTTGCGTCAGCGACCGTACCGAGTCTCACCGAGCGAGCGCCGCGTCATCCGTGACAATGTTGACGACATGCTTCGGCGCGGCATAATACAGCCTTCTCACAGCCCTTGGGCCTCTCCTGTTGTCTTGGTGACGAAAAAAGATGGCTCCATCAGGTTCTGTGTGGACTAGCGCCGTCTCAACAAGATCACACGCAAGAATGTTTATCTTCTACCCCGAATCGACGACGCACTGGATTGCTTGCAGGGAGCGGAGTATTTTTCATCCCTCGACTTACGCTCCGGCTACTCGCAGGTCCCGATGGCAGCGAACGACAGGCCGAAAACCGCTTTCGTCACCCCAGACGGCTTGTATGAGTTCAATGTGATGCCATTCGGCCTCTGCAATGCTCCAGCCACATTCGAAAGGATGATGGACACTATTCTCAGTGGCCTCAAATGGGAAACTTGTCTGTGTTACTTAGATGACATTGTCGTTTTTTCCAAAGATTTTCCTTCCCATCTGCACCGCCTTCAGCGCGTACTCACTAGCCTTACTGACGCCGGCCTCCAACTAAACTTGAAAAAATGTTACTTCGGCGCAACGCAGCTCACAATATTAGGCCATGTCATCTCCAAAGACGGCGTTCTTCCTGACCCTGCCAAACTTCGCGCCGTCGCTGACTTCCCCAAACCAACCACCTTAAAAGAACTTCGCAGTTTTATAGGCTTATGCTCATATTTTCGCCGCTTCATCCAAAATTTCGCCAGTATCATCGCCCCTTTAACGCAGCTTCTTGCCGGCAGCCCGAACCTTTCGTCTTGGTCCCCCGCCTGCGATGCCGCAATCAGCACTTTACGCCGCCTGCTGGTCTCTCCCCCCATCCTTCGCCATTTTGATCCCGCCTGTCCGACAGAAGTTCACACTGACGCGAGCGGTGTGGGCTTGGGCGCAGTTCTTGCCCAGCGAAAGCCTGGGTATCCGGAATACGTCGTCGCTTACGCCAGCCGCGCCCTCACCAAGGCGGAATCAAACTATTCTGTCACAGAAAAAGAATGTCTCGCCATAATTTGGGCAATTGCCAAGTTCCGCCCTTACATTTACGGCCGGCCCTTCTATGTCGTCACAGACCACCACGCCCTATGCTGGCTATCCTCCCTCAAAGATCCTTCTGGCCGACTCGCCCGCTGGGCTTTACGTCTCCAGGAGTTTGACATACACGTCATTTATCGCTCCGGCCGCAAGCACTCGGACGCCGACGCCCTTTCTCGTTCACCACTCCCATGCGAGTCAACCTCTGCCCTCGTCTGTGCCTACGAATTCTCTTCGTTCAACATCCCTGATATGCTCTCCGAACAACTGAAGGATCCTTGGATCACCTCGCTGCTAAACTTCCTGAACACTCCCTCGCCGCATCATTTGACCCGGACCCTTCGCCGCCAAGCCCACCACTTCGCCGTTCGTGATGGCCTCTTATACCGCCGTAATTACCTCCCCGACGGCCGGAAGTGGCTGTTGGTCATCCCTCGACACCTCCGTGCTACAGTCTGTGCCTCTTTTCACGCCGCCCGACAATGCGGCCACGCCGGTGTACTGAAAACATATGCTCGCCTTCGTCAGCGATTCTACTGGCGAGGTATGTACCGCTACATACGTCAGGACATTCGGTCATGCACCGCCTGCCAACGTCGCAAGAAACCTCCCCACTCCGCCGCCGCTTCTTTGCAGCCGTTACCTTGCCCTGGCCGTCCCTTTGACCGCGTCGGCATTGATCTTTATGGCCCGCTTCCAACTACTTCGGCTAATAATCGGTGGATCATCGTTGCCGTTGACCATCTCACCTGTTACGTCGAAACGGCGGCTCTCAAATCTGCTACCGCGAACGATGTCGCACACTTCATTCTACACAGTCTTGTTCTTCGTCACGGCGCCCCAAAAGAACTTCTAAGTGACCGCGGCCGTGTTTTTCTCTCGGACGCCGTCGAGGCCCTGCTCAAGCAATGCCAAATGGTTCATCGCTACACCAGCGCCTATCACCCCCAGACCAACGGCATGACTAAGCGGTTCAACCGCACTCTGAGTGACATGCTCGCCATGTACGTTGACACCGCCCACTCCAACTGGGACCAAGTGCTCCCGTTCGTCACGTACGCGTATAACACAGCTACTCAGACAACAACGGGGTTTCCTCCTTTCTTCCTCTTATGTGGCCGGGAGCCTACATGCACCATGGACACCATCCTTCCTTATCACCCTGACCCTTCCGAGACCACCTTACTCTCCGAAGCTCACCTGTATGCCGAAGAATGCCGGCAACTTGCCCGCTCTTTCACCACACAGCAACAATGGGATCAGAAGCACCGTCGGGATTCCCCGGACCCTCCAGCGTCATACCCATCTGGCGCCCTCGTTTGGCTCTGGGTGCCTTCCTCCACTCCCGGCCTCGCCACGAAACTACTGTCTCGCTTTCACGGACCTTACCGGGTTGTCCACCAAACTTCTCCGGTGACTTATATCGTTGAGCCGCTCGTTCCCTCTTCGGACCACCGTCGCCGGGGGCGCGAAACTGTGCACGTTGAGCGCCTCAAGCCTTACTATGACCCGCCCATCCTCTCCTCTCCGTAAGTCGCCAGGATGGCTCCTTTTTCGGAGGGAGAGTAATTGTAATGGGACCGACAGGCGCAGCGCAGCGAAGAAGCGGACGAGTTCAAGCGGGACAACGAAGAAGCAGACGAAGTGCAGTTGGGTTTTTCGAACGACGCCTGTGAGTGTGCCCGTCGTGTCGCCGGTCAACCAAGACCAACCGACCTGTGCTTCAAATAAACGCCTTGACAACTGATTATATTTATGAACAAATTTTTCGGAAAAAAATTCGAAATCTTTTCAAACAATAAAAATTGTTAAAATCGGTCCCCCTTTCTAAAGAGCTTATTATTTTATTCATTGCGCTACCGAAAATATGGCTGCCTTAATAAGTGGAATTTAGGTAATACCAGAATATGATGTGTAAACCTTGTGTTGTAAATACCACCAATCAGATTTCGCATTGATGTGTTCAGAGAAATATATTACTGCTCAGAAAAAGATTTTAAGGTCATAGAGCCATATTTTTATAATTTTGTCTCTTAACGAAAGATTTCGCCTCGTAAGATGTACAATTGAGCTATATCAGTGTCTGGACGGAGTTATGATATCATACGGAGTGCTTTATTTTGACATCGTTGAAACGAAATTATGTGCCACGACCACGTCCCTCCTCATTAGGCGATGCAGTGACATGCAAGAAAATGGATGAAAATAAATTAGATAGTAAATGTGTGTAATTGGTCATAACGACGAGCATTGAGAAACATTATGCAAAACGAGATTTTATTTGAAGTAGACATTCACCACTTGTGAATGGTGAATGGTTGTTCAGCTCAGCAGCAAAAAGAGCAATGGTTGAGTGCAAATATGAAATTTTCATATAAGTCGGAAGCATAGTTAAACTCGATTGTAGCCTTCAATTGAATGCTTTAAATGTATTCTCAATGAGCGTAATGAGTAAGCTGTTTCACACAGAAAAGAATCGTTCGATGTATTTAGTTCACAGTAGCGGCGAAGTTATATAGGCGATGATGAGTAGTTAAGAAGGTGGTACCATACGCAAACAGTTCAGCGGGAGAGGAAGCGTTGAGAGGGCTTTATATGGAACAAAATTGAAAGTAAAAATAACTGCATGTGCATGCCCTATGTGGACTATTTAACGAAAATCTGTGGATAAGTTCAAAAGAGCTCTATTTATACAAACTCAATGTAGAGTGTTTAAGAATACTGTGGATACTTTTGAGAAAGGTTCCAATAATAACACAAGAAGAAATTTTGTACAAAATAAAATGGAGTGACGGCATCGAAAGGTTTCTTCTAGCGCATGAAAACAGAGTCGAACAGCATATACTGCCAATATATAAACATTTTCAGTTGTAAGTGAAATAAATGAAGGTAAGTAGAGTAACCAGGGTAGAAATCAAATTCATGTGGGTTAAGAACATTTATCGTTAATTGCAAAGACAATATTTATTACGTAACCATCTACACTGGGGATAGAAAATGAAAGGATACTAACTTGTTTATAAATATTATTAATTGATTGCTGCTCTTATTTAAGCACAAGGATCATGGTTGTTGCATACAATTT
Organism: Amblyomma americanum; assembly: GCA_030143305.2. NCBI lineage: Eukaryota > Metazoa > Arthropoda > Arachnida > Ixodida > Ixodidae > Amblyomma > Amblyomma americanum. The sequence continues at coordinate 45,226 of JARKHS020031555.1, read as the reverse complement.
GGTGATAAAATGCCTGTAACAAAATAAATTTTATAATATTGTCCATTAACTAAGTAGCCTTGTGCGTAAGCCAAGGACGAAGAATGAAGAATTAGGCATCACAACAGTCAGCAAGAACAGCCGAGGATACAGAGCATGATCCACGCACTTCTTCCTCCAAAAGCTTCGTTGCCGTCTTCAGCAGTCGTGGCCATCCCACCCCTTCCCCGCTTTTCGGGAAGCATCAAGCCGACGCGAAAGAGGATTTCCCATGGCAGAAGTAAGTGCGTCCAAGCGTGGTAAGGTTTGAGGCGGACCACGTGGGGCACCTCGGAGCGCCTGCGCCGTCAGGATTCGGGCCTCTCATGAGGGACAGCCTCATAGTTAAACTCGCCTACACGACGAAGGACTATAAAGGAACCGAAATAACGGCGCAGGAGTTTTTCACTCAGTCCACGGCATCGGATCGGCTACCGGAGCGAGACGAGGTCGCCTGCAAAAAATTCGGCATCTCGGCGGCGTAGGTTGCAGCGGCGCGGATCTTTGTCTTGCTGTCCTCTGATACGCCCCCTGGTGAGCTGGCGAGTAACTTCGAAACCTTAGAGAAAAGCGGCAACGTTGTCACTTAAGTGTTCGTCTAAATGGGGAAGAATGGTGTCGAGCGTTGTCGCTGCCGCGCGTCCGTAAACTAGAGAAAATGGTGCCATGTTGGTGGTTTCTTGGACGGTGGCGTTCTACGCGAACCTGACATAAGAAAAGACGTCGTCCCACGTTCTATGATCTACATTCAAGTAACATCGACAGCATGTCAAAAAGTGTCTTGTGCGAGTAAAGGTTTCTTTTGTCTACTTCTATTGTGTCAAAAACGTCAAACTTTCTGGGTTACTCACCTATTCGAGGAGGAGGAAGAAGAAGAGGGGGAAAGGCGTGGAGGTTAACTGATAGATGAAACAAGTTTGCAACCCTGCACTGGGCGAAATGGATGAAGGTATATAAAAGTAAGGGAGAAAATAAAGTGAAATGAAAAAGCAAAAGTCTAAAAGGCTTCGGCAAAGTCAAAGGAGGGCGGCAGTCCCTATAAACTGGCGTAAAGAAAAATCAAGTTTCACTCAGAGATACTGTGCTGATTTGAAGGTAGAAGGTAAATAATCGTGCTCTGACACAACCAGAAAGGAATGTTTGCGATAACTGTTGCCATTAATGCGACTGAAATTAGCCTAGACGTTATTTAATGCAGGTATTATTTTATAAGAAAAATAATCGCGAATGGATGTGTCTAATCGGGAAAAAAGTTTTGCAGTTTGTTTAGATTCCATTTATTACATTTTTTGAGTGCTACAAATAAATGTTGGAAAGAAATTTTTAATTTTAGCCTGGTTGTTACACTTGAGTAGATTCAATATATACATTTAAATGTCCTCAGTATCAATTCAATTTTTTCTTCTGGCATGCAAGAAATGCGCAAAAACTGCATTTTTCAGAAATTGCTCTTCAGACATTGGTCCCACAGTCACGATCCCAAAATACTTCTGGTGCCTAGACTTCAGTGACGTTCATTTAACGCAGCTCATCAATTTGTTTTTCGCTCGTTCTTTCATGTCTTGCATTCGGTACAGCCATGAAAGTATGCTTTTCTTGTCAGGCTATTGTCCTGACAAATTATACATATTTTTAGCGCAATCACGACAGGGACACAGAGAACAGAGACAAACACGAGCGCTAACTTGCAACATATTTATTGAGCGAACCACGACGGCATATATAAAACCTCAGGCCTGCGCAGGCGCAGCCTAACAAGAAACTTGAAACTGCCAAGGAAAAAGTCATCGCACTAGGCGAGAGGTGGAAATTGACTTCAGCATTATACAAGGCAATTGAGGTGTCACTCACGCAATCTGATCCAGATTTCCTTATAAAAAATGCCTCCAAGGTTTCACGAGCAGTTTTTTGCGTATTTTTGCCTAAGACTGACACGCAACGGAAACGTGGTTCACAAGCTCTGCAAGCAGACGTTCACAAGCTCTGCAAGCCACTCGCCATTTGACCTTTCGATTCGCTACTAGAGGAGTTAGAGTCGTCACTTGACAATCGCGTGATGTTGCGCGATGGTGAACTGCCTTTGTGTCGTCAGTCTGGGGGGAATATAGAGGCCGCAGCGTTCAATGGGTGAGCAAACTCTCGCGATCAACCATCAATTTTTAACTGCCACCTGCCAGAGTGGCAGGGTGAGCGCGCTGCGTATCAAGTGTGCGTAACGCACTCAACGTTTGAGACGCCAAGCAGCGTCTACTTGCAGGATACACCACAGCTTTCGCTCTCTGACCAGAAGCAGCAATAGTTAAACCGCAGCTAATTTTTTTCTTTAACTACGCAGTTTTTGAGAAAGCTGTATAGGTTTCCTTTGTAGCAGTTTGGCTGCGCTTGGGTGGATGCCAGTGAGCAATTACTTCCTTATTTCAATCATGGTGGGTGAACAGCGCAACGAAGGCGGGACAAAGGCCTTTGTCCCACCTTTGTTGCGCTGTTCACCCACCATGAATGCTTACCAACTCTCCCAAATCTCAGCTTTAATCGCTTATTTCAAATCTAGTCCTCCTTGGGGATTCCCCTAAACATTCGAGAAGCACTGTTCCCACTTCGAGTTTTCATCAGTTCGCTCATGCCCTACCACAAGCTTGCCGTCCCGGTTAGCTCAATTTGTAGAGCGATTGCTCCGGTGAAGCGATTGCTCGGGTCCGAGCCCCGGCCCAGGATGAATTTTCTTCAACTGCGAGTTTCTGAGAAGCCGCATAGCTTTCCTTTGTAGCCGTACTGGCTGCGCTTGGGTGGCTGCCAATGAGTAATTATTCTCTTATTTCTTCTAACTAGCTGTACAATTAGAACTGAACACAAGCAGCTTTGACCAAGTGTTCAGAGAACTGTTGCATTAGAAATCACCTTTATGCTGCTGATAAAGCACTAGAATAAATTATTTAAATCTTGCTCAGGGATGTATTTAGCAAAGTAGTATTCTGGACAAGTTGACGAAACATGGAAGAAACAATGCCGAGAAATATCGGCTGAAAAGAAAATGTTTATTGCAAACATCCTACCCAGAAAATAACTGCCACGTCCACAAGCAGCAATAACAGCAGAAATATGATAGAGGTGGTATTCTGCATATTGCACGGACACATATCCTATTAAACAAATGTACCCTACAAAAGGTCAAAAATAGTCAAGCCAACGTAACAGGATACCTACCTTGCAAACAAACAGCATGATGCAATATAGCGTTACCAGTTGCAGGCATTCTTTTAATGCGAGAGCGTTAAACGAATCGATGCGGAGAACACTTTATCTTATATGCCAGATCGGGTTTTTTTTTACATTTTGAAGTGGTAGTCACATCACATTCCTTCCTCCCCTCGCTATGGTACAAAAAGGTTTTTTAAAAATACCAACTAGAAGTATTTGAAAAGATCAAAGTCCAGGAAACCTAAATAGTGTTTCGACCGAACGACGACGCCACAACAGACCGTCCTGTGACATCATGGATATTGCCAAAAAGTCTACGATGTGTGCATCATTTGTTAAGGTGGTGACTAAGTGAGAGCTTGGGTCGTTATTTGTCTGAAACGACCAGAAGCCGACTCTAAAGTTTCATCGTTCAGCAAACAGATCAAATATCGACGGCCGTGCATTCATTGGCACCACACACGCATGGTTGCCCTCAGTCCAATATTGTCCTGAAGTGGGAAATTTAAACTTCATTTGTGCTGCAACAAAACCCTGCCCGCTGTGAAACATGCCACAATGGACCGGAAAACTCTGGACGAACGTACTGTGAAAGTTTCAGAGTAATCAGACGAGGTAGAAAAAAAGCTGAGCTTTCCTTAAAGTGGATTTTTAGCATTGAGTTTTATGGGAAACCAACAAAATAATTTTGCTTTGTTCATCTTATGCGAGAATTTGTCATAACCAAGTTCGTAATAATGAGACTATACTATAATTTAGTGCAATGCTGTCTGAAGGGAGCATGCTTTCTTGTGCCGGAGACAGGACAGTCCAAGGAATGGGATGCGCACATTAATTGAAATTGTTGGAAAACAACCTGATAGTTGCTTTTTTGAGGAAGTGGAGACACCAGAGTTTAGCTGAGGTTTCTTTCTTTAAAATGCTGAGAAGCTCACTAGAAAGCATAGAGAGACACGTGGATTGCTCCAATAAGTTGAAAATAAGGTATAATTGAAATTCCGCCAGTAATGCTACTTCGTTTTTGGTTTCAACAGACGAAAACGGCTGTGTTGTACAAGGTTGGTTCAGGCCACGTGAGGCATACAAAAACAAGTGTGGTCCCTGCTTTTATCACTTAAATTCAGATCCACTCTTACGCAAGAGTGTTCAAGAGTTATAATGACAAAAATGAATACGCACAGACTATATCCCTATTTTTGCATACCTCACATGACCTGAAGGCGTCTTGTACATCAAAGCTGCTGTTTGCCTTTTGAGACCTAAACCAAAAAACATCCTAAAGATTTGATGATAAATCATACAGCTGCTGTAGGTGACTACCACCCTTTTGACTGTCATCGCGCCAAAAAAAAAACACATTACATCGTAGAAAAAAAGCATTTCACCAACAAAAAGAAAACTGAATAAAACGTTTCATGCGTCTACCCTTAAAGAGGCAAGAAGCTTCCAGGAAACATTTGACAGGACAAAAATGCATAAGTTGGGAAGAAGAAAAGGTGTTTGCTTTACATCAGCTGCCATTTAGAAAGCTCCTGATGCTTTGCTTGTGGCTATTTTTATTGGTTTTCACCGTTTTTTGTTTTAAGTTGTGTTTCCTTAGCCTAATATCAAATCGCAGTCAGATAAAATGAATTTTTTTCGCCTCTTTCACATTGATGCGCTCCTCTTAGCCTTGTTGGGATACTGGTAGCAGCGTCCCACCGCTGCCACCAGTTGTTGGGATTCAGGTAGTGTGACTAGGCCGGAGAAGAGACGAGGACGATCGGTGGAAGAAAACTTGGAAAACTTTGTACAAAGTCTATTTACATAATGTACAGTAGAGCAACTTATAGTGCTTCTCAGTAAAGAGAGCTTCTTAGCAGTCGGGAGTCTCTCCCAGCAAAGGTTATCTCTCAAGAGGGGGGCTCTCCTCTGGTACCAAATCAGCAGCTCCTTAAATACTCTTCGTATTCCTCAGATCCCGAGCTGGGGAATACAGTTTGAAGAATGATGTCCAATCACACGATGACCCTGTTGGTACCACCCACGGCAGGGTGGTCCTGATGTTCTCTCGAAGCTCGGTCGAGGGACACGGTCACGTTGTCGTCCACGCGTCGTCCAGGTGGGCGCGCACATGTGTCCGGACCGTGCTCATGTGGACCCGGAAGGCGCCTGCGTTACACAGGAATGCAGGCTTTATCCCAGCAGGGGTTGAAAGACTTTGTACTGATGACCGCAACGCGGACCCTCAGTCGAAGGCGCAGCTCTCAGGCTCTCAGTTCAACCTCAGCGTGACTTAAGAGGGTAATACTGATCTTGTACTTTGTTGTCTGATGACCGGAACGAATACGTGGGGACGCTATTATCGTCGCTGCACCTGATGCCTTGTTCGAACGCGTGGGGACGCTATTATCGTCGCTGTACTCGATGCCCTGTTCGAACACGTAGGGACGCTATTATCTTCGCTGCTTCCGGAATTCCTGATGCCACGTCTCCCCTAGAGGGCTCACCCACCCTCGCGGTGGTCCTCAGAGAATCCTGTCCATGTCCAAATTCGCCGAAATCAACAGCAGGAAGGAAGCGCGAGCACAACAGCACCCCCGCCGCCAGATATTGCGCCCGGAAGATGCACTGCTCGGACGTAGTTCGGCTAACTGGGCGTGCTAGGAACCAGATGCTCTCTCCGAGTCTTCGGATGACCTTCAGTGCCGAAGCTCGGCATCGCTTCTTCTCGTCAGATGGCCGTTTTGGGAAATTCACTGCAATGCTAGCCAAAAGGGATCACAGATGCGAAACCACGCCTGACAAAAGCACGTGCCCTCGGAACCCACTCAGCGCGCCAGAACAAAACTCAGGGTCAAAACTGCACTTAGCAAAAAAATAAAAATCACCTAAAACTTGAAGAGATCAAATGTTTTGCCTGAATTAACATATGGTGTCTCCGAAGGAGGAGTTTAGACAGGGCACCTGTCCAAGGGCACCTGTGTGCTCCCGCTTGAGATGCACTTGGAAGGGAAAAAAATTCGCTAAATGAAATCAGGTTAGTGCTTAGAGGGCATGCGGTACGGAAATAGGTGACTGGATTTAGCCCACGTACCGTTCAATTTTGCCCGCCCCATTACCTCAGAATCAAGGTACGTTAGACGACTCCCTCTTATTTACCCTTGGCCGAAATAAGGAAAACGTACTCCTAGGTATGTTACCTGATTATGAACAACATACTGTAAAGAATGTGAGAGATATACGCTCTCTATTAGGAAGAGAATATGAAAAAATCTCCAAAACTAAAAATTTGGGTGACATCCTCTTTTGGTAAAATCTTTACCATCTAAAAAGCTCGGCTTAGCCCGTCGGCATTTGTTCAGAGCTTGCCTTTCTTGTAGTGAACCTCGAAGCTGTGATGCTGGGGTGCCAGGATCCACCTCAGTAGACGACCATTTTTGGGCGACATAATGTGCAGCCAAGTCAAAGGGCAATGGTCCGTTTGTACTGTGAAACGGGACCCGGAGACGTAGCATGACAGTTTTTCTAAGCCCAAACGAGGCCTGCGCATTCTTCTTCAGACGTGCTATACGCCTCTTCCCGCGTGCTGAGCTTGTGGCTCATGTAAAGGACAGGCCGTGTGTGCCTGCCATCGCTTTCCTGGCAAAGAATAGCGCCTAACCCGCGATCGCTGCCATCACATTGTACGATGAAGCGTTTCGAGAAATCTGGCTCTGTCAGTGTTGAGCGCTCGCTTAGGGCCGTTTTCAGACTCTCAAATGCCTTCCCTTTCTTTTAGTCTCAACAAAGATTGGTAGGCTCATTTTTCTCAGCGCGTCGGTCAGGGGGCTGGCTAAATCAGAGTAGTCCTTTATATAATGCTGTTAATAGCCTGCTAGGCCAAGAAAAGCCCTATGTTCCGATTTTGTGGTTGGGCGACGGTACTCCGCCACGGCAGCCACTTTAAGTTCTGAAGGTCTGCGTTGGCATCGTCAAACCACGTGCCCATGATAGTTCACTTCGACGCACCCCATGTGGCATTTTCCCGCCCTTACCGTTAAACCAGCCTCAAGCAGTCGGCTCAACACAATACGCAGGTGTTCAATGTGCTCCTCCCAGCTTTGTGAGAAAACGGCCACTCATCAAGGTAGGGGAGAGCGAAATCTGCAAGTCCCCGCAGCACTTGGTCCATTAACTTTCAAAAACAGTACGGAGCATTTTTCAAGCCGAAGCTCAACATTACAGGGCGAAACGTGCCCTCGGGGGACACGAATGCTGCGTACCTGCTGGCGCGCTCAGTAGAGTGGCACCTGCCAGTAACCACGAACTAAATACAGGGTGGATGTTCGGAATGGGGTGGGTCTGGTCCACTGTGATTGATTTCTGTCTCCGGTAGTCCACGCAAGGTCTCGGATCCTTGCCTGGAACCTCTACAATAATGATTGGTGACGTATAGTGACTTTCGCATGTCACTATGACGCCAAGTTCGCACATACGGCGGATCTCTGTCTCGATGATTTCCTTTTGTCTTGGAGAGACACGGTACGGTTTGCTCCTGATCGGCGCTTCGCTGGACAGCTGAATATCGTGTTCGATGGAGGGTTGTTTTTCCTGCCTTGTTTGAAAACACCGCCTCAAAGTCGCGAACGACGTTTTTCATGTCTCCTCGTTGACCTTCCGTCAAACGTGGCTCTCTGTCGATTGACTGTAGCAGCTCATTCGGTGCTTGCTCGTCCTCATGAGGGACATAAGGTATGTCTGAGATCTCTTCCTCTGGCATGTTCAGCGCCATGTTAACCATGGCCTGACGCTGCACACAAGGCTTCGTCAGATTACTGTGGATTATTCGATTGTGTTTGTTCTTTAATTTTACCTCATAGTTGGTGTCAGAAATCTTGAACAGCACCTTAGCTGGCCCTTCCCATTGCACCTCAAGCTTGTTCCTTTTCGACGGACGCAGGAACATCACCTGGTCGCCAGGTTGAAATTTGCGCTTGCGTGCAGATTTGTCGTAGTACACTTTAGGCAGTGACTGCACTGCTCTCACATTTGCTTATACGAGGTGTCTGGTTTTCGCAAGTCTTTCCAGTAGCTTCAGGACGTATTCCGAGACACAGGGATCCTCTCCGTAACCCTCCCGTTACTACGTTAGCATGCGCAGTGGGGTCCTCGAGTCACGCCCTTAGACAAGTTCAGCGGGGCTAAATACTGTGCTTTCGTGGGGGACGGTTCTCATTGCAAAGAGTGCTGCTGGAAAGCAGCCTTCCCAGTCTCCCGTATGCTCAAAACACAGAGACCTAAGTATCCGGTTTAGCACTGAACGCATGCGCTCGACTGGATTCGACTGAGGGTGATGAATGGAACTGCGGATTATTTTAATCCCACACCGTTGAAAGAACGTTGTTGTCAAGCAGCTTGTGAAGACGCTCCCGTCATCGCTTTGTATCTCTGCAGGAAACTCAATGAGTGCTTTCCTATCAACCTTAGTCAACTCCTGCCAACAAGTCAAAGCAGGTGTTAATGTCGAATCTTTCGATGATGAAAAAACAGCGCAAGGCACGAGACGAAACACGAAGGAAGAAGACACAGACACGCGCGCTGACTAACCACTGAAATTTTTATTTCGAAGCTGGACACATATATAAAGTACAAAGATGGGGGTGTGTCCAAGGCGATCCTGCACAATCACCGAAACAGTGTGGTCACGTCCAAGGGTACAAACGATAAAAAGGTGAAAAGGCCGAAAGAAAGACAAAAAGGCGATAAAACCATGGTGTAAGAGGCCGGGACGGAAGGTGAAAGCGATGAAAACGATGAAACGATGAAAACAGATATGCACGCGCCAAAAGGAAAAAAACCAGCGTTAAAACTAACGGTAAAAACGGGACTAAAATCGCGGCACAAGGGGATTAACAAAAAGACAGAGAGGGGCATTTAAGAACAGGAATAAACGTTTACCCTGCCTCTAAGAAAATCTAATTCTTTTTGCGACAGGCACAGGGAGGGTTTACTCACACATTGTTCCTTTGCGTTGTGGATTTCGAATGCTTCTACGATTTCCCTGGATATCCTATCCCGTCCTTTAGTAAGAATTGTGCAGCGATTGAAATCTGGGTAACAGGTTTCGTCCGGATCATCATCCTTACGTTTGCACTTTTTGCAGTGCTTGGCAAGGTGCCCAGAAATTGCCAAACTGTCTACATTATTCCTGTGCTCTTGAAGCCTAATGTTGAGGCACCTGCCTGTTTGGCCAATATATCTCTTCCCACAGGATACGGGCAGAGAGTAGACGACGCCGGTTTTGCAGGGGACGAGTTGTTCCGAATGAGTCTGCCCACACCCACGGGCGATCAGAGGTTTGTTCACCTTCGGGCATAGGGCGGAAAGCTTGTTTGGCGCTGAAAAGACGACGTCAACCCCTGAACGTTTCGCGACCTTTTTGAGGCGGTGGCTGACCTCATGAATGTAGGGCATTACGACCACTCTTCTGTTCTCCCTGTTGGACGCCTCCTGCGCGTCATGTTGTCCTTGTTTCTTGGCGACGGACCCGGCAACGGACACCAGAACGTTCAGGGGATATCCGGCGGTTGACAGGCGCTCGACCTGGTTGCTGAAACTATCCTGGAAATGATGTTCACAGGACTTCTGAAGCGCATTTTGAAAGAAAAGTCTTACTATCTCTCTCTTAACGAGTTTTGTGTGGGCAGACATAAAAGGCAGAAGAGGTTTTTTACCCCTGGGCTGATAGGACCAGCAGGTATGCTGGTTAGAGAAATGCAGTCGCAAGTCCAGAAATCTGATTGAGCATTCATGCGGTGTTTCATGCGTCAAAGCCAGAGGAATACATTGGCCAAACATAGAAAGAATTTCGGATACCAAAGGGTTAAATGCTTCGTGGCTGCAATTCAAAAGGACGAGATAGTCATCCACGTAACGAAAAATTTTTACTACGCACGTATCAGCGATCGTGTCATTCAACATCCTATCGTATCTAGCAAGGAAGAGTTCGCTTAGGATGGGTGCTACGCAAGAGCCTATGCAGACACCTTGTTTTTGTATATATGCATGTTCACCTGACGTAACATAGGAAGAATTCAGATAAAATTTCACAAGTCGTAGAAAATCACCGATGGAAAGGCCTACTTCGTTCTGAAAATTCACGGCTCCGAAGGTGTCGAAAGCTTCTTCAATGCAAGACAGCAGTTCTTTGTGCGGTAAAGAATAATATAAATCTTTGATGTCGACCGAGAAGGCGTTTAGGTTGCAGTCATGTTTAATACTTAAAAAATCTATAACCTTTTTTGAGCCATCGATCACAAATGGGTCATCAACGGTTAGCAATTTTAATTTGTCTCTAAGAAAAGTCGCGAGAAATTTCTGCCATGACTCTTTTTCAGATGCGATTACACGGAAAGGTATTCCAGGCTTGTGGGTTTTAGCGGAAAAAAACACAGATCCACTGAGACGACTCGCGGTATTAAGTTTACAAGCCAAATTGTCCAGTTTTAGGGACTTACATAAAGCCACGGCTTGCTTTTTCACCTTGGAGAGGTTGGCGTGGTTCCTATTGAATGCAGTCTCGAGGGCGCTGGTGGCTCTTGAGCTAAATTCACCTGCGGATAGTACGGTAAAGCCACCTTCTTTGTCAGAAGGGACCAGAAGTAGTTCATTGTTTCGGAGATAGTTGATGGTCTGACGCACTGGAAACTTTTTGGAGAATGGCTGGTACTTGCGGAGTACATCGACGCCTTCCGAGATGCATCTGGTCTTGTCACTATCGGGTGCTTTCTGTCCAACCATCCGCACGAGCCCGAGAAGTTCTGCGGCGGACTTTTTTGATTCTATGGCAAAATTTTGGGCCTAGGCTGAGGAGGCTCCTCACGGGGTTCGGTAAGTGAACGTCACCCACCGTGTGCACAGGATTGCGAGGCCTTGATGTCTTCTTTGGTAGCCACGTCCGTAGCGTGAGCAAGATTCGCTGCCAGAGGAACTCAGCAGTGCTGTGAAGAATGCGAAGACATTCTTGCCACTTGCCATTTGAGGATTTGGAGGCGCTCAATCGTAGGACTAAGGCGTCCTTGTAGAGGCGGCGTTGTCGTTGCCACTCTGACCTCAGGAGCTTTAACACTCGAATGCCGTGGCCGGTCGAAGGTGCGAAACCACCAAACAACGCAAGGACTTCAGGTGGCAGTATTTTGTGGCGGATACAAAAGGAAAAGGTCCGGGACTGGCAGATCGCGTTGGCGGTGAGGAAGAGGAGAAGGTTTGGTTCACAGGTGAAACAATTAACAGAGCCCGAAGAACAAGAGATGAAGTTCAGAAGTGCAAGATGCCGGGCTAGTTGGTAATCCATGATGAAAAAACAGCGCAAGGAACGAGACGAAAACACGAAGGAAGAAGACACAGACACGGGCGCTGACTAACAACTGAAATTTTTATTTCGAAGCAGGACACATATATAAAGTACAAAGATGGGGGTGTGTCCAAGGCGATCCTGCACAATCACCGAAACAGTGTGGTCACGTCCAAGGGTACAAACGATAAAAAGGTGAAAAGGCCGAAAGAAAGACAAAAGGCGATAAAACCACGGTGTAAGAGGCCGGGACGGAAGGTGAAAGCGATGAAAACGATGAAAACAGATATGCACGCGCCAAAAGGGAAAAAAACAGCGTTAAACTAACGGTAAAAACGGGACTAAAATCGCGGCACAAGGTGATTAACAAAAAGACAGAGAGGGGCATTTAAGAACAGGATTAAACGTTTACCCTGCCTGTAAGAAAATCCAATTCTTTTTGCGACAGGCACAGGGAGGTAAAAAGCTCTTCGGCCTTTTATGTCTGCCCACACAAAACTCGTTAAGAGAGGGATAGTAAGACTTTGCTTTCAAGATGCGCTTCAGAAGTCCTGTGAACATCATTTCCAGGATAGTTTCAGCAACCAGGTCGAGCGCCTGTCAACCGCCGGATATCCCCTGAACGTTCTGGTGTCCGTTGCCGGGTCCGTCGCCAAGAAACAAGGACGACATGACGCGCAGGAGGCGTCCAACAGGGAGAACAGAAGAGTGGTCGTAATGCCCTACATTCATGAGGTCAGCCACCGCCTCAAAAAGGTCGCGAAACGTTCAGGGGTTGACGTCGTCTTTTCAGCGCCAAACAAGCTTTCCGCCCTATGCCCGAAGGTGAACAAACCTCTGATCGCCCGTGGGTGTGGGCAGACTCATTCGGAACAACTCGTCCCCTGCAAAACCGGCGTCGTCTACTCTCTGCCCGTATCCTGTGGGAAGAGATATATTGGCCAAACAGGCAGGTGCCTCAACATTAGGCTTCAAGAGCACAGGAATAATGTAGACAGTTTGGCAATTTCTGGGCACCTTGCCAAGCACTGCAAAAAGTGCAAACGTAAGGATGATGATCCGGACGAAACCTGTTACCCAGATTTCAATCGCTGCACAATTCTTGCTAAAGGACGGGATAGGATATCCAGGGAAATCGTAGAAGCATTCGAAATCCACAACGCAAAGGAACAATGTGTGAGTACACCCTCCCTGTGCTTGTCGCAAAAAGAATTGGATTTTCTTAGAGGCAGGGTAAACGTTTAATCCTGTTCTTAAATGCCCCTCTCTGTCTTTTTGTTAATCACCTTGTGCCGCGATTTTAGTCCCGTTTTTACCGTTAGTTTAACGCTGTTTTTTTTCCTTTTGGCGCGTGCATATCTGTTTTCATCGTTTTCATCGCTTTCACCTTCCGTCCCGGCCTCTTACACCGTGGTTTTATCGCCTTTTTGTCTTTCTTTCGGCCTTTTCACCTTTTTATCGTTTGTACCCTTGGACGTGACCACACTGTTTCGGTGATTGTGCAGGATCGCCTTGGACACACCCCCATCTTTGTACTTTATATATGTGTCCTGCTTCGAAATAAAAATTTCAGTTGTTAGTCAGCGCCCGTGTCTGTGTCTTCTTCCTTCGTGTTTTCGTCTCGTTCCTTGCGCTGTTTTTTCATCATGGATTACCAACTAGCCCGGCATCTTGCACTTCTGAATCTTTCGCGTCGGTTCATGTTGCCCTATTCTCTATGGAATCGGCAGTTCCTTGGATTTCATGAGCTACCTCTGGTTCGGGAACACCTTCATGGCCATGCTCATGCGGTTTAGACGAACCAGTTTTCTTGCAGGAATCCCCAGTCTGGTCGGGAGAATGGTTTGGTACCAGCTCATTTATCGGAGCGCATTCGAGATTCTTTGCGAGCTCTCGCGCTCGAGAACGTGTTACCGCCATGCAAGCCAAGCGCGACGTGAAAGAGAGACCTTTCTCTTTCAGCAGCTGCTCGGTTTTGTTCGAAAACAGGTAGGGCAAGTGTGTCGGCAAGTTTGCGCTAACTGCCGCTTCTGTGTCTAGCCTGTCAAAAGTCCCCTCTAGAGTCACCTTCTCTATAGGGCAAGCATGCACGCTGTTCTTCGGCGACCTGCTTAACCCAGGCGCATTCGCCGGTGCAGTCCGTGGAGTAAACACAGGACGGGTGAGCAACATTCATGGCAGCCGCTGAATCCCGCAGTGCTCTGAATTTCTTACCACTTGTCACTACGTCCCACATGCTTAAATTGCTCCAGCAATTTAAGGTTTTCCTCCGACTCTCGCATGCACGCGAACGCCATCTTTTGCTGTTTGCACTTCAATGAGATGTGATCCTCCTTGTTGCAGTTATAGCAGACAATGCGCTTTCGCGCTTCGAACTCGCGAGCTGCTGATGCCTTCTGTTTCGGCGAATCGGTTGATTTGGGTGACAATCTTTTTTTTCGCTACCTCCTCCTTTTGATCCCGCATCCTCTGCTCGGGATCGCGGCGTGCTGTTGGCACCCTTGGGTCGGGGATTCTCTTTAAATAGGTTTTTTTCCTTTCCTAACTTGTTATCGTACCCTGCCTTGCTTTGGAGGTTTCGGCGAACGTAATACTCGTCTGCAAGCTGTGCCGCTTTGTAAAGGTCTACATCTGTTAGCCTATCTTGTAGCCATATCCTCAGATCTTCTGAAATCGCGCTATAGTACTGCTCTAGTGCGATGCACTCCAGTACCTTGTCATGATTTTCGTGCACCTCAGCGGTCTTAATCCACTCGTTTAAGTTGACTTTAAGCCTGTACGCGAAGTCACTATGTTACTCTCCTCCTTTTTTTGCATGCCTGAATCGCTGTCTAAAGGCTTCAGCAGAAAGCCGTCACTTTCTAAACAGTGCGCTCTTTACCTTCTCGTAGTCGTCCCACTTTTCCTGTTAGAGACGAGCGACCACTTCGGCCGCCTCGCACGGAAGGAGAGGAAGTAACTTCTCCGTCCAAGCGCTCTTGTCGATGTGCACCTTACCGCATGCACGTTCGAACTTTACCAAAAAGAGTGCAATATCGCCTCCCACGCGGTATGGTGAGACGAGATACTGCAATCTCTGCCTCTCTTGCTCCTATATTGAAGTTGCAAGGCTAAGACGCGCCATATTCCCTTCGTTCGACGCGATTTCGAGTTCCTTCATTTTTCGAGCATGTTCTCTCGCTTTTTCCTCTGCATGTCTCACGGACCTCCCGTCTCTCTTGAGCCAACCGAAGCTCTTCTTTTTCTTTCTGCTCGAAGGACACCCGTCTTTCCTGAGCCAACCGAAGCTCTTCCTATTCTTTCTTATCGCACAACTCCCGTCTTTCTTGAGCCAACCAAAGCTCTTCTTTTTCTTTCTGCTCGCACAGCTCCCGTCTTTTCTACTATTCTTTGCGTCCAACAATCGTTTCCCAAACCTCCTCGACCTCCTCAGTAGTCACCTCCTCCTGCCGCATAACGTCGAGAATTTCTTTTTTTCTTTTCGCAGACCGTAGCGAAATCCCCAGCTCCCGGCAAATTTCGAGCAGCTCCTGCACTTTTAACTTCTCCATCGTGAGTTCTACCATGCTTTAGCAAGCCCACTAAAACAAAAGCCCTAGCTTGGAGTGGACAAAACAGTTTCACTAAATCAATTTCCCAAGACAACAGGAATCCGCACCTAGCATCCGCCTGTGCTAGTACGGTCTGGGAAAATGAACGGAAAACATTGGGCACTCACCCTGCCAAGGTATAGCTAACGCCCGTCAGTCCCGTAGCTGCCGTGGTCTGTTGGAGCCGGTAACTTCACGTGGACGTCCCACCGCTGCCACCAGTTGTTGGGATTTAGATAGCGTGACTGGGCCGGAGAAGAGACGAGGACTATCGGAAGAAGAAAACTTGGAAAACTTTATACAAAGACTATTTACATAATGTACAAATAGGGCAATTGAGAGTACCAAACCAGCAGCTCCTTAAATACTCTTCGTGTTCTCCAGATCCCCAGCTGGGAAATACAGTTGGAAGAATGATGTCCAATCAGACGATGGCACTGATGGTACCACCCACGGCAGGGCGGTCCTGATGTTCTCTCCCAGCTCGGTCGAGGGAAAGGGAACAGGACACGGTCACGTTGTCGTCCAAGCGGCCTCCAGGTGGGCGCGCACGTGTGTCTGGATAGCGGCCATGTGGACCCGGAATTAAGGCGCCTGCGTTACACAGAAATGCAGGCTTTCTCCTAGCTGGGGTTGAAATGCCTTGTACTGATAACCGGAACGCGGAACCTCTGTCGAAGGCGCAGCTCTCGGGCAATTGTTCAAGCCCAGTGTGACTGAAGAGGGCAACAATGATCTTGTATTTCGTTGCCTGATGACCGGAACCAGTACGTGGGGACGCTACTATCGTCGCTGCTTCCGGCATTCCTGCAGCCACGTCTCCCCCAGAGGGCTGAACCACCCTTGCTGTGGTCCTCAGGGAATCCTCCCCATGTCAAAATTCGCCGAACTCAACAGCAGGAAGGAAGCGCGTGCGCAACGGCCTTTAGGTCTGGTTCATTATATTTTTCTGTCATTACAGAAACTTCTCACAGTCGAGCCAATATTTTGACCCATCCGGGTGCTCATATTTTCCTGGTCATAAGCTGACCACGAATTTTGTTGCTGTGCTATACTGAATGAGGTCATTCCAAGCGAAACTTATCTGGACTTTGCACTTGACCACCTTTGATTTAAAAAAAAATATGGCTTGTTTTGTTACTATTACCAAGATTTCCCCAGGTTGTTTTTGGCCGAAAAAAAAATGTTTCGAGTCGTGGCCTCCATCTTAAGTTTAAAAGCAGTAGCAAAGCCTAGCACTACAAATTTTATAAAAATTAAACGTTTTCTCGCATGGCTGAAAATTTTTCGCATAAATAAAAGACGTGCCTTGAAATACAAAAACTGAACCCAACACCTTTAGTCACGCATTTTTATTTTCTGGCTGGTTCTTTCTTGAAACACCTCGCGAAAAGATGTATGAAAACACAAGACTCCCTTCTGGGCCGAGTGCAATGGTGCTAGTTAAGGACCCCAGAAAACACCTGTAAACGTGTATTATTTTTTTACAGGGCTTTAGAGGGGAGTTTACTAAGAAAATTCAGACTAGTGCATGCAGAAATATCAATAGAACTATGTCGGATACAGGCGCATCATAGTGTATATTATGTACCTATCACGGAGACACTGAAGCATCAGTGCTTTGTTACGACAGTGTGCAAATCTGCTGTGTTCCCGGGTTCGAACCCGACCGCGGCGGCTGCGTTTTTATGGAGGAAAAACGCTAAGGCGCCCGTGTGCTGTGCGATGTCAGTGCACGTTAAAGATCCCCAGGTGGTAGAAATTATTCTGGAGCCCTCCACTACGGCTCCTCTTCTTCCTTTCTTCTTTCACTCCCTCCTTTATCCCTTCCTTACGGCGCGGTTCAGGTGCCCAACGATATATGAGACAGATACTGCGCCATTTCCTTTCCCCCCAAAACCAATTATTATTATTATTAATCTGCTGTAATGAATTCCCGACGGCCTTCTCAACTAACTCGCTGCTGAGTCTGTGTGGCTTATTAGTCAGTGGTTAGCAGCTTTTAAAAGCAAGTGCAGTTGCGTATGAATGTTAAATCTCATCTGCATGTGGACGCACATCAAATCTATGAGGAACTTCTCCATACCAACGGCACCTCCTTGCGAGGGAACACTGCCTACCTTCAAGCGCGCGTCTGCTTACATGCCGCTGTTTGTGTTGACCCGGCTCCGAGGCGTACGCACTTCGCGCCCCTCGTCGCTTCCTCGTAGCCCACGCAATAGAATACGGTGTTGAGGCTTCATGTGCATAGATTTGCATTCTAGCGAGTGGCGCCGGACAGAATTGCCGAACTGAATGCTGGTTGATATGCAAGCGGCGGGGCGAACTGAGCAGTTGAGCGGCGCGTCGCAGCGAAAAATCTTCAAGATGTTATAACCTCGGCGATCCAGCCGCTGCGACGACTCAAAACAGTTTTTCCGCCTCGGCAGGAGCATTGGCTAGCATTTTCGCAGTGATGTGAAACAGGTTTGGCTCTGTCGCAGTAACGCGCGCGGTCTAATATTGAGCCCGGTTTTACTGGCCCATTCAGAAACTATTCATTGAAAAAAGCTGACAGTCATAAATTTCTCCCCTACACACTTTCGCCGATAGCTTTAAATTAATAGCACGAGCTTGAAGTGCGTTCTGGTTCAAGCTGTTGCAGTTGTTCATAGGTGCCGAGGTTGCGATAGCCAAGGCAAATATGAGCACAACAGCTGCGCAGGAGTTCCGCACCTAAGTAGCTTTAGAAGGAGATAATAGATACTAGGAAAGATGAAATTGTACCACCGGAACTGGCGAATGTACTACTGTTGGTCTGCTTTTTCCAAATGAGCGGAGAATCCCAATACGGCCAATCCTACGGCCCCGATCATTACAGCATGAAGATTTTTGAAATGATGTGTCACTGCGTTGTCACAGACATCGGAAAAGTGCAGATTTGGTTTCCCGTTTGCATTTTTTTTCGTTTTTGTGGATCTATGAGCGTTAGTTATGCTGACGCGTTTCCATTAGGCTGCCGAGGGGCGTCTGCTACTGCACCTCCACTCTTGGTTTCTTGCCTGCGCCGCCAGGTGCCACATAGAATGGTTAATTCACGAATAGATTAAGGACGTTCAGAGCTGTCAGCCAGCCAATGCCGCCATTTAAGCTCTCGAGGAGGGCGCCCACGCGACACGTAGGAGAGAACCACTCGCCCATCCACGGACCAGCGAGGCAGCGTGCGCCTGCCTGCAGGACGGCTCCGTCGTGATTTTTCGCTCGACGGACTGTGGCAGTGGCCGGTGAACAATTTGTGTTTTGTTTAATTGTTTCTCTCATTCTTATATTAGTGCACTTTAGGTGAAATATCTCTCTTGTACTCTCTCTCTCCCTCCCGTGTTCGTTACAGTGTTTTGTGGAATCTCTTGGCATGTCTTATTACGAGTGATTAGGAAATCCCCTGTATCGCCTCTTTGCTGTATAAAGTTTGTCTTCTTTGCGAACCTTTTGCTCCGACCCATTCTCTCACTTGGGACCGGCAAAAGCTGGGCACCAAACGACTCCCCTTTCCCCCCCCCCCATTATAATTTGGTAGCTGGTTCCTGGCTCAACTTCCACGATGAGTCGACGGTATCTCCTTTGAGACCAACATCGCTACCTCCATATGCTCTAAGGGTGTCTCGGAGCGCGCGCATAAGTCCACGAAGATGACAGTTGCTTAAATAAAGGAACTCCAAACCGAACCGAAGCGCACCGACTTTTTTCATCAAAACAACAGGTGGCGCACATGGGTTTTTTACAGCTGAATGACGCATTGGTGCGGAATGATCAGGCTTGTTCTTTAGGCTACAGCCCCATGCGCGATAATCGGTTGTAGTCAGAGCTTTGACGACAACGTAAAACGCTTGCTGAATCATCAAAAAAGACTTCGGTTCTTGTCGCTCCTTTCGGCGGCAAGCCTGGGTTGATGTGAATGGCTGGGGGGTTGCCTTGCTTTGACGAACCTACTGTTGATCGATAGCCGAGAGCGAAGGCGTCTAAAACATCGCAAGCTTCGTTTAAAGAACCAATCGTCGCTCCCTTGTTTTTGCGTCGGTATTCAATGTTTTTTTTTTTTCATCAGTTGCTCATCCTCTCCGTTCTGGAAGCTGGTTATGCATCTTGCGACACTGAGTCCTCGGTATCAGGGGGATTTCTTGTTTTCTAAGATGATGCTCTATATACGCTCTCAGAATTCTCTGTTGACACAGGGAGGCTTACACCTGACCGCGGCGAAAATTTTCTTCATCGAGGACACTCGAGCCGTGCGGTGCTCTAGTTTTGTCTTCGAAAATATGGCTTCGTCCATTGAATATATGATGAGCTCGGATTGTGTTTCGATGACCCCTTGACGTTCACTCATTACGTCCATGGTGAGGATAACATTGCGAGAACGCTGCTTCCGGAGTACGAAGCCTCTGGATAGGTCGTACGAGCCCAGTTCTTTATTAGTTTCAAGCCAGCAGTGAGCAAATAACTCACAAAGCTTTGTGAGAAAGCCATGCAAATAAACGAATACCACATGCTCTTTGAGGAAACTCCTAGCTTATCGCCAATTTCAGCGCATGAGTTTTTCGGGTAATACATTTTACAGCAATTTCTGGACGCTCGTGTGACACAGTCCAAGTATTTGCTGTGAATGCATCTTTTCCTTTACTAGCTCGGTGGACCTCCTGATGGCGCAATTTGGCGGCCTTCAGCACATAATTTGCGAGTCCTCCGAAACGTCGTCACTTTTATTGAGCTTAGCCCAAAACTTCCCACTGATGCCTACTGTTGACAGGACCAATGCAGGTACCTTGCAATTGTCTAACAACACACCCAGTTAGGAGAAAACGTTTCTAGAATGACCTATTTTTATCTAGAGGATGGCCACTCTCATGCGCAACTTGGCTATTGCCTTTACCCCTCCCCCCTTCCCCTACTCTACAAGAAGTCTTGGCCGCCTCATGGAGCCTTTCTATGGCCGACCCTATAAACAAGCGAAAATGAAACTTCGAACAGCGCGCAAGAGGGACTCGACTGGCGCCATTCAACTGTCAGAGAATTTTCCAAGCCTGTCTTGTGGCTCCAGGTAGAAAAAAGGGATAGGGCTCTGTGTAAGTGAACCAGCAAATCGCAGGTGTCCAGCCTATTGTACGTAGATATGGAATGGAGTCGCATGCAGAAGCCCAGAATTCTCCGCGCTGTCACCCAGTTTTCTCTTTGGTAGGCCACTATGCAAGGTGAAATCCTTTTGTCCGCCTGCAAGACTAAGCTTGGGTTAGCTCTTGGCGCCCACTGCGCTTGGATATCAGTTATCCCCTTCAGGCGTCATTTAAGTCTGCTAAAAAGAAAAATCTTATTTTGAATAAATGACGATCACCAGACAAAGTAGAAGTGATGTGCTAAGAATTACGCAAAAATATTCATATTTCAGCCTATTTTATTCGCTTCGCATTTGTGGACATAGCGCCTAAAACTTGATACATGAACATAAACACTGCTACATTTGCTTGCCTTTTCTTATTGATTGTTAGACATAAATTAATTTTTAGCTCTGGAATTTTACAATCCAGGGAATTTTACTGCACTTTATGACTTATAAAGCTGATAAAAGCAGCCATTCAGTGACGACCGGCAGAGGAAAATTCGGTGTTTCGAGCCCCGAACGTGGTTTTTAGATGTGCAGCCTTCGCGTCGGCACCGTTGTGTAATTAATTTGTTCAGAACCTGGGGCCAATGGTTGCTTCCATCATTAGCAATGCTTCAAGTCCGGCTGCACGGAAGGAGCCTCGAGAGATCTTACCACAGGTAGAGAGGGAGAGGGAGATAGCAGCTTGCGGCCTGCTTTACGCATGGTTTTTGCAAAAATGAGAAATCATTTTAAAGGTCGTTGTTTGATCAGTTTAGTTCAGAGACCTGAAACAAACTTTGCCCTCGCGCTACGAATGTGCTGATTACTGTTTTGTAGCCTTGTAGCTTAGCGGCCAGCTCTTAACTGACCATGGTGTGAGGGAACGGGTTCCCCCTTTTCATCCTTCCTTGTGTAGTGCTGCCACTTTGTATTTTTCCCCGTCTTGGGTTTCATACATTATGTAATGATTCTTGCTAAAAACCGCACGAAAGTTTCAAAACGATTGGGAAAATATAATGTGACCGTCACTGAAAATGGTTGCTTCCTTCGGATTCATGTGTTCTACATTATAGCACAAATGATCTCAGATTCCTTTTTGAATATTGATAGGCGCTTAAGACTCTCCCAGACTTCCCTGACTTTAAGCACTGGTCATAGCACGCTGTCCTTGTCGGCAGCGGCTCAGCTAAGTGGCGGTTCTTTGCCACCATCTGGGTCTTCATTGCTCGATCGGCCGCATTTCTTGGGAAGTGCTTTTCCATCGGCTGTTTTCATGAAAAACGATTCAGCGCTGGAGTCGTCCAAGGTTCTCTTTGTACAAGCATAGTTTTTAATGCCCGTAAGCAGTAAACCCATTTCGTACCATACGTGCAAAAAAATATGGCGAATGCTGGGAAGAAACGCCACTTTGATATTTTCGACCTTCAGGCGCCATGTCTACATTTGTGGACGTGCCACTGTGAACTTTACTGTAGCGCTTTCCCTTCGTCTATGACGGTGAAAATTGGTGTACCGTTTCTACATTAACCTACCGCCACATACCGAGCCCTAAATTGCATTAGTCACGTGAATTTGTAAAGATAGAATGCCAAAACGAAAGCTATTTACTCGTCCTACCAAAAAACGACATGATGAACGTATTTTCTTTTTTTTTTCACGAACGCATTTCGCTCTAGCTGCAAGAGATGGCGCCACATACTTGACAAGGAGGGCCAATATGATAAGATCGCGGTATTCAAACGTGGAAATTCGCATTGCGTATGAAAATGTGAGGGATTTAGGTAGCGTCTACACATGTGGACACAGTGCATGAAGGGGCTCTAGTACCAGCAATGTTTAGGCAGCAAACAACAATGGCTCAGAACATTTACTTAGCGCTGCCCATTCAAGGTTTACGTTCCGGAAAATGATCCCGATCGCATTCAGAGTTTGGTATCCACAAGCCCGAAAATATGCAGCTCCAAGGGGAGGCAAGCGTGGAGAAAGCTCACCCCGGTTGGATTCACAAATGACGCACCTCAACTGTGAAGGCGAAGCAGGTGCATGCGGGGGCACGCGAAGTGACCGGAAATAAATTCGGCAGGTACATGAAGAAGTGTAGTGGCGCGGTAAAAGCAAAAAGCCAGCTTGTCGTGCCACGCGGCTGTAAAGAGGCAACAGGAGGCTATGAAAAGCGTAGATTCCCCTGATAAGTTTAAACATGTAGACGAGTTCGCCAAGCTCACCCTTTCAGCATCTGCGGGCGCGACATTTCAGGCTGAATTGGGTGTTCGTGCGCTGGCGTGCTTTTTCGGAAAAAGAACTGTGGGCCCTGCAGGCAGTGCACGATAAATTACATTAGCCGCCCCAAAGATTACGTGCGTAAAATAGCTGCAAGAAGCCATATGTGGTAAGCATGCTCTTGGATAATGAGAGAGTACCATTACCGGCAGTTCAGCTTATTGGTACGATGTTTTTGAATGAAGACAGTTGATATTAAGATAAGATCGAGATAATCAAAAGAAGTGCTGCACTAGCAACATAGCTGGAGTTGCGAGTGCGGTTTTACGGCTACTTCCCAAATATATTCACACAAAGAAACACATGCCGCCCCACGTCTTTCCTGTAACTAACCAATATTTATTGAGCACCAAAATGTCTGACAGCCAAATAAATATATTTCTTAATGATAATGTGCACAGAATAATTGCAATTGTAACGAGCGTGAAGGAGGAGTGTGTTAAGCATTTTTGGAGGGCAACTTCTTCAAGGCGCCCTCGCAGCAAAATGGCCAAAGTCCCATTTTTTTCTCACTCTCGTCCTGCTCTTAGGTGTCTGGCGGTGGACATCTGTGTAAGAACAAAATCTACAAAAGAATATTTTCAGAGGTGTAATTGAAGTTAAGAACGTTGTATAAAGCCACACCATCATGCTTGTCACTCAAAACAGCTGGCTGTTTCCTCTACTGTAGAGTTTAGCTGAAAGTCGTCTAACAGGACAAGAGACAAATGTGAACAATACTATTCCACCTAGGCTGCAGAGAAGAGCTTGACAAGCAGACTGGATAAAACAGAAGTTGCCGTAAGATGAAAAGAGGAACCACAATAAATAAATAGAACTGATCACGAGACTGTGCCAATTACTACCCTAATGAACCTGTCCGGTTTTGTTTGGCTTAGAAGCCCAGCTCTCAACGACAAGCACGCTTCATTGAGACAAACATCGGTGAAATCGTAGCGTTGGGCTATAAAACTGGAAGGAACACTTATGCTCTGCTTTAAGGATGTGATCTGATGTCGTTAAATGGAATTGGTCATCCTCTACGTTACATTCATAGATCGCTGCAAGTCCTCTTCTGACGCATTTGTGCGACGTTTAAGCAATGCGCCACTGGCCTGCTACGGCAGGTGCTGCCACTGGTGAGGCTCGTGAGCCCAGGGTTGCTCTTCTCGAGCATCCTCTCGCCAATGAATCATTAATTTAACTGCAACCTGCCGGTGAACAATTTACTCATAGTCCGATAGGCAGCAGGTTTTGATGGCGTCTCAAGGTCACGTTACCTAGTTGGTGCACCTGCCATCTAATTCATGGAGAGGCTTCGGGCGAAAAAAAAACACCGGCAAAATCTGAGATTGGGGCTTTTAGTGTTGCCGCACTAGAAATAGAATAATGAGCTGTCTGAGCAGAAAAAGGGTAAAAAAAAACAGATCACTTTGTGCCAGCATCGCCTGTACAAAATATTTCATTTCACGACCACTTTATTAATATCTCACTTCTTGCTCTGACACAGGCATTCTCGTTTGGATCATCCCGATACTTCTGGCATCTTTGAAAAGCGCATGTATGTACTTATATTTGCGAAAACAGAATAACAAGTGTGGTTAAATTGGCTGGGGGATCTCTTCTTGGACAGACTAGGGGTCAGACGTCCGCAAAATAATTTGTGACTAATGTCGTGAGGACACAACTAACTGGCACAGTAAAAAGAGTTTATGACGGTAAAACCAAGAAAGAAATTCAAAGCCAGTGCTCTACCGGCATTACAGAGAAAACGGAAAGACGGGCAAATATATTCACAAAGTACTCACAACAGAACGATGGTAATTTTTGTTCTTTACTGACACAAAGCCTTCTTCACCATATTTCAAGAAATTCCCCAGTGGCTATGGCTCAGCGACGTTGTACTGTGATGTCTGCAGTGGAGAGGTTTTAATTCTCCAGCTCACAAGCATATCTTTGCATAAGTGTAGGATCCTCGTTTACCGTTTGCAGTATTAGTACGATAACATATAATGAACGTAAAATGCGGTGATTAAATTTTAATGCTAAAGCACCACTAGTCTACCAGCCCTATTGCGAGAAAAGCCGGTGGCGTGTATTATAAAACGAAAAGCGCGAAAAAATATACGGACGCAAACAAAGACAAAGAACAAGTGCTATCGTGTGTTTTTTCGCGGTTTTCGTCTTAAATGCAGTACCAACTAGCCCGCACCCACACCTTACTAAGCGTGTACGTGTTACTGTGTCTACTATAATAGGTGGTTCAGAAAATCCAGCTATGAGATGAAAACTTGGGCGGTGCCACCAAGCGGCCGTAGGACACACACAACAAACCGAGCTCCGCCATTTCAGACAATCATAGATACGTTTTTGTTGTTGCGACTGCAGGAAGAATGAAAAACAAAGGGCACGGGCCTGCCCACTGGCTCAAGTCGAGCCACAATCGCTGCCACGTGAAGACAGTAGGAGAGTTGAAAGAGATTCGAAAGGAAAGCTTCAAGGAAAGGACGCGCGTAGCAACAACTGCGCCTTGGCAAGCGAGGAGCGGTTTGGCAACAGATACCCTCGGTGAAAAGGGGTCCTCGCCACATGGGTGTGAGCGCCTAAATCCTGGCCCCGTAGAGCCAGGAAGGCACCTCTCCCACACTTCCCTTTTTTTTCTCATTTCTGTCTGTGCAGAATGCATGTGGTGCGAGCTTGCTAATAACTTTCTATAGACCCTGTGCGGTCTTGTTCCGATATATCACATACATTTTGATATTTGCTTTGTCGGTTCTACGGGAGGCCTCCTTATGGTTGCTGGTGTGTGCTGTTTCCGTCATTCGTTGTTTTATATTCACTCGATGGTCTGATGTGTTTTAATGTAAAAATGACCGTTTCCCTTTGAATTTTTTTTTTTACTGAAAATACTTTTGTGTGTTCTATCCCCTCCTGGTTTATTTTCCACTTAGCGTTGCAGCTGTTAAAGCTTGCTTATGTGGGCTTGTTCGCAATTTGTGTCCATTAATTTCTTCAAATAGGAAAGTATTTTCATTTCCATGCTGCAACGTGGCACTTTGTGGTGGAATCCAAGATATATAGAATTATTTAATGATTTATGGATCTGTATTGTGATTACTGAAGCTTACACAAGAACTGTTCAACGTGACAACAACATCCCGTGAAGATATAGCAGCTTTGCTACTTGACAAGCTATAAGAAAATAAAGTATATTCTGCTCTCGTAATGACCTTAGGACGTATCGTATAATAAAGGAGCTTAACAAACTGAAGGGATTATTGGGTCATAATTATGAGACACAAAATCACCTATCACCGCAGCGACGAATTCTGCAGTTGAAACGGAGTGGCGGTATTCATTGTAATCAAGTTTATAATGGGTCGATTTCGCGCATAAGGAAAATATATGCCTATGCTGCCGAAAGGAAATCCCTGCGGCCGTATCAAAACACTGAGTGATCTAACTTAAGCAAGGCATAAGACAGAGATTTCAATCAAGCCCAAAGGCGTGCGCGGTTATAATGCACAATACGAAATTTGGCGTAGAGACATTGGAGACGTTGATAAATATATGCGGAGAAAGGGAAAGCCCACCTAAAAGCTAGCCTCACGTGGAGCTTCCTGCTAGAGTACAAAAAGGCTTGCCCGACATAAAGTTTCGACTGCTGAAATTGATCCACCTTGTGTTCAGTTAATTTCTGTCTTCTGCAAGCAAGAGAAAATCAAGATGAATCATTAGCAACTAACTTAGCCCTCGGCACGCAATACTGCACCTCGAATGCTTGGGTTAAATTGTAAATAAAACAGCAGGTATTCATAATTTTAATTGACCTGTCTCAGAAATGTGACATAGTTAAAAATAATCTTTGTTCATTCCCTTGAAGTATAGTGGGGTATCTGTGGCTTTCGATATATGTTGTTCAAGGTACCTATTGAGTATGGTACTGAGTGCTCCATAAAACTTCAAAAGTGAGGTGGTTTAATTGCGTCATTTTTAATGTGTATTTGTGCATTTTAGCGCGATAGCGGTAAGGAGTTTGTGCCGCGGGAAATCCGGCGTTTTCTTCGTCGTCGGCCTCAGAAACTCACGACAAAATCTTCAGTGAAGCAACCTAGGAGGCTGCTGGACCCTCTATGCCACGTAATCTTCTTGCGTCAATAAAACCCGCTCACCGATTGTTTAGCAAATTCGGCACCGTGGCAGGTGCCAGTTAATAATTTCCCGAGCGGGAGTGCTCGGCAAGACCAACCTGGGACCCGTAAGTCTCATTGGGGGCAGCATCTGCCATCGCAAACCAGTTCCACATCGCCTACTAGCTGCACTCCTGCGCAAGGAGTGGCACGAAGACTCCCTGCGATCTATGAACGTTAAATAGAGAATGACCAACTGCGCATATATGGGCATTGATCCATAAAAGCAATCGCGCCATAAACTTAAGACAGAGCTTAAGTGTAACTCTAACTTTTTTATAACTCGTCCCGACGTATCAGAGGGGTATTGACTAAACATCAGCGCTTCATTAAGTATTACGACCTAAAAGTAATTTACAGTAAAGATGGAGATTTATTATTCCTACCTCGCGAAAATTCGACATTTTTGTTGCCGGATGAAGTACGTGTCATTAGTGTATAAATGCAAAAAATGGAAGGTCCTATTTTCAGTCGCACTGCACGCGAAACAAGTCAACCTGAAGCGGTGTCATTATTTTCTAGGAAGCTCATAAATAAGGACATGGTTGCTTGGTAGTACCCGAGGAAGAACTACGGTAAACTCGTCGCGGCCAGTGCGCCTGTGTCGTCTATTCTTCTCTGTCCTTCGTTTTGTTGCTCTAAATATGCAGGATGTATGTCAGCTAAAGATACGAAGGAAAATCTTGC
Organism: Amblyomma americanum; assembly: GCA_030143305.2. Lineage (NCBI taxonomy): Eukaryota > Metazoa > Arthropoda > Arachnida > Ixodida > Ixodidae > Amblyomma > Amblyomma americanum. Next base: position 17,854 of record JARKHS020031555.1, on the reverse strand, counting down.
TAGCGACCGGGCTCTAACATATGTATCTAAGAAGTAATTATTACTGTCATTGTCTCAAGCACAACAAATGTAGAGCGACCTAGCATATTTCATCGCCCGAAGGTGCATTAGACAGGGTTTTCAAGCTAGTGAAGCCCCAGTAAAAACTGACCAATTTCCTGCAATGAAATTCTTGCAAACAGCCAGTAACATCTTATGTGAACACGATCTAAACCGAAACGATACCATATTGATGCCGCCACAGCGCATATAGCTGGACGCCTCTCGGGAATAATTACCTACACTAAATGTACCTAGCATGCAGAAATATCCAATAATTTCGAGAAATATTTAAGAAAGTTGTCGCTGCTTGCTTTCCTCTTTGCTCACCAAAGATGAAGATATATTTAATACATTTCATTTCTAGAAGGCTTCAGGATTGGCCTGGAAGTACGCGGCCAGGCTGATAAGTTGGATGTATACTTCAGAAAAAGAGGTCATGCACTATGTTTTATTCCTATCCTTTCTCCTTAGTGGGATGAAAACTGACAAGTACCTTTTCAATCCTCTCAACCACTCAATCCTCTTAACAACCTCTGAAGAAGGCAAGACGAAGGTTCAGATACCTTTGACATATAGACCCTTCCTTCATACTTCCATCTCGACATTCGCACACCCACGCACACGCATATTTATTACGGCTTTGCAAATAAGGACGGTAATTTTGGTCTTTTCACAATTTATGTTTTCTTCAAATTATATACATCGTAAAAAGAGATACCAACAAAAAGGAATGAACATTACTTTTGGAAAACATTTTGCAGTTTTGTGCACAAAAATCAGAGTTCTGACGTCAAAAAGGTTGTTTTTGTCATTTCACAAAAGTGGAAGTTTAGATACCAACTACATGAAACAAAATTTTGCCTCACATCAGTAATAGCAAGGCAGCAATTACTCATTGGCATCCACAAAAGTGACGCCATACGCCTAAAACTAAATCTGTCCTGGTTCTAGAGAAATATAGTAATAAAAGAGAAATTCGCCCGTCTCCGGGATTCACTGCCGGGACCACCACTCCACTGGAGCAGTCGCTCAACTAACTGAGGTCACCGCGACGACTAGCATATGGTAGGGCGAGGGCTAAGTGATCAATCACTCGAAGTGGAAAAAATGTACGGAAATTTTTGGGGGGATCGCTCAAAGCGGATTAGATTTCTAATATTTTTTTGAGTAAAAGTTTGGAAAAACAATGCCTAGAAGATTTGAAAACACTTTTGCTATTGCACTCTTTTGAGAAAAAATACCTGAAACATAGCTCCAGGATGTAGACGGATGTATCACAACCGTCTGGAAGGTGTAATGCAATATTCCTGCTGAATCTTTTTCTGCGCATTCTTGAGTTTGTTTTTCCCATTTTATGAAAAACGCGCTGTCCTATAGTACTACGTTCTATTTTTTTTTTCATTGGCGCCTCAAAATATGTTAAAATAGTAAAACTTTAAAAAAGAACTTTTACTTTCGTGTAAAAAACTTATCCTCTTTAATTTTTATTAAAAAAATGTCCTCACCAATCCTACAAAACTTTTTAATTTATATACGCACTTTTATACGCCCTTCCCCTCTGTGAACGTCCCTTTAACAGACCTCCGCCACTCCAGGAGAGTGCAGAGCTTGGCAGCTGCTTCGTTGCTACATAGCCTCTGCCACGGTACCGAATTCAATAGCACCACACGTGCCGCAGCCGCACGGAGGCTTTCACCTCCCCTCCCATCTTCTCCTCATCGCAGGGTACTTCTTTCGTGACTTCCGGCAGTTCTGTCTGAGAAAAGACCTTCGCCCTATCCAGCCCACCGCACCGGCGAGTGGACGTTAGCGGATCACTCGTTTCGCTGGTAATTTTCCGTGCTAGTTAGCGGGCAGGCTTTCTTTGTACTGCATCGCGTATTCTGTCTGTCAAAAAGTTCCCTCGACAATGATGTTCGGTACTTCCACTCATACCTCCGGCAATATAACCGCAGTGTCAACGGCGCTCAGCTTAGTAAGCGACAAAGGTTGATACATTCACAACTTCTATCTTTTTATCTTAAAGCAGCCATGGGTTCTGCCTATGTCATATGCTTCTATCCTGCCCAATAAATCATGAGAAGTAAGGAGCTTATGTATGCATTATAGGCGAACATTTTGCATAGACTACCTAATATACACAGTAACTGAACTGGAATAATATCTTTTTTTTTCACAGCGTCCAGGCACTCGACATACCGCTCTGAGAAATTTGGCGCTTCGCAATGAAGCTCTCCGATTTCGCGAAACTCATATCGGAGGGTCACTGTCGCTTCAAGGAAGAGGTCAATAATAGGCTACGCTATTATTTACGACGACATATCTCATGATTCTGCGCATTCATGCTTGGCTCTGCCAAAAATCAAACCAAATCACACGAACAAAACACCCATTTATACCAAGATAGCTAACGGAAGTGGTGCAGCGCTTGCTCATTTCAGGAAGTTATATCAGTTTCGTCAGCTACCGCAATGTGAATTCAAGGAGAAGAAATGGGTGTTTTCTAATAAGGGACAGGGAAAAAATCTAGCGATAATTGTGGGCTAACAAAACATCAAAACGTCGAAGAGTACAGCAAAGCTTGCGGAATCCATGAAATGAGACCACGCAGACAGCCAGCGAGGCTTCCGCAAAGCGAGCTTGCACATATCCACGAAATGAAGGATGAGCGGAAAACACCAGAGTGCATGCCGTTCGCATGCTCCCCATGCACACATGCACCCATCAAATGCCGTCAACTCGTCCCACGTGGTGTCTGCAGTAGATTCGGAATAGAACACGTTGGGGATCTAGTTTGTGGAGTCTTAGTGGACAATATATTGCTAAAAAACGAGATGGACGGCGAGCCTTTGTTTCCTTGCGATCGTACGGAATTCGTTTGTGCACGGGCCAGCACCACTTTCTTAAGTTTCTGCCCAACTAAAACTGCTCATCATTAATAACTTAGAAAACGAAGAATTCCCTGAAGAGCCTGCAAGATTAACCTGCGGATATTGCTCTCTAAAATAATAAAACTTCGACGCTTACAAGACGCTTCACCTAAGCCTTTCAGCCATTTTGAAATATTGGCTTTTTGAGTTCTAGCTGCAATTTTTCGGCATAGCAGTGCATCAAAATGCAGTTAAGACATGCTAACTAGCACGCTGGTAAAGTAATATTGAATAGTGAGCTCTTGAACTGCTATTTATTGACAGGCATTAATAAGGATTATCCATAGCATATTTTAGCTTTTCGAAAATTCCAATATTCTTGCAGGTGCAGCGCAAGCAAATTTGGTGCCGCAAATCGGCGAAACTGCGCGACTAGCAGGAGCGATTTTGTGGAGCCCAGTCTGCTCCTACGTTGTCTCAGGCGTTTTCAACGCAAAATGAAAATATATTATATATGTCCGGAAGGAGGTCGCACCGCCTATTGAAGGTGCAGCTGTAGCACCCTCTTTTATGTATATGCGCGTATACAAAACAGGTATACCAATTATCTTAAAAAACTAACCAACGATTAGGCTTCTCGGTAAAGCAATATTTGAGCGCAACTGCAGCAGTATTTTAGATGTAGGCGACCGGAGAAAGAACACGCAGTATCGAAAGGAGGAGGCTCTGCATTTTGGCCTACTTCATTCAGTCTTCTACTTGGGGACGCCAGCGTAACCAACTTTTGTATTCATATAAAGCATATATTTATTTAAAAAGAAGTAACCAGACACTCAAAAATATAAGACGATTTAATTCACAACGTCTAGGCTTGTCCTTCCGCCGAAACGTCGTGAATTAAGTCCTTCTGCTTTTCAATTTCTCGTATATAATTCGTGTCGCTTATCCTGTTATCAGTGCCTGGTGAGGGCCTCCTATGCATGTCACCATATGGCAAGGATCACTGGTTTTGAGTGTTACGCCATTTGGGATGTCTACGCCGTTGATACTGCAGTTCTCTGCATAGAAAATAACGAAAGCATGTCACGGAATGCACTAACAATGCCTGTTCAGATGCGCCAAGCAGACTCTGAATAAAGCATTGAGTGTTTGTTGTCGTTAAATAAAGAGGCAGCATGGAGAAACATTTATTTTGAAAGTGCTAGAAAATGCTGTAACTTTTACAATCATGGTGACATCATGATGGTTTTACTTTTTACGTTGTGCAGAGTGAAGACTATACAGTGAAAACGTGACGATGGTGATAAATTTGATGAACAGTCCACAGCTGTATTTTAAGAGATGATTGAGCTTGAGAACGCTTGTTAGGACAAAAATTTATTTTCCCGCTATCTGGAAGCTTGATTATTTCATTTCAACTGGAAATTTTCAGTGCTGACGCTTCGACATATATCCCTACACTAAGCGAACACTATTGATACCCATTTAGCGAAAATAGCCGAGCAACAAGGTTTCCTTCTCTGCCGTATTACGGAGCCGTTATGGCACTACAATTTATCGAAAGGATCCAAAAGGCGAGGCAAGGGTTCTCCTTACCTTCACATATTTACAGCTTAAAGGCTGCCTTAAGTGTGCTTCTACACGGTGAATGATCAAAACCTGTTGAATGATTACTTTTCGCAAAGATTATACGTGGCATAGATACACAGTTTAGATATAGAGACATACAGATTGATATAAATAGTGATAAAAAATGGGCAGGCAGATATTTAGGTATTTAGTTACCGGCATTAATGAACAGGAAGATTATTCGATATGTAAAAAACAAAGACAAATAGACACATTTGATTACCAATTTCTATGAGTAAGGACTGCGGTGAGCATCAGCTGCCAAGATAGTTATGTAGGTGTTTCATTTATTCCCAGTTTTCACGTTATACCAGTCGTGAATGTTTGCTTTTTGCCGCTCGAACCGTTTTGTTTTTCTAGGCTCCAAATTATTTTAATTTAAGCTTTGCGGAGATTTGTACTGTTTTGCTCTTTGCTCATCTGACTGTATGCCACTTGCACTCCAGTCTTTTTTTTCTTGCTAGTTTCAACTGCTAATCTCTAAATTCCGCTTTGACTACCAAAAACGCCAGATCTTCGGAATGCTGCACATATTGTAGCTAATATCTAGTTGTAGTGATTTACAATTTTAGCAGAAAATCTTCAATAATAATATTTGGTTTTTGGGGAAAGGAAATGGCGCAGTATCTGTCCAACATATCAGCGACACCTGAACCACGCCGTAAGGAAAGGGATAAAGGAGGGAGTGCAAGATGAAAGGAACAATGAGGTGCCGTAGTGGAGGGCTCCGGAATAATTTCGACCACCTGGGGATCTTTAACGTGCACTGACATCCCACAGCACACGGGCGCCTTTTTGCTTTTCGCCTCCATACGTTGAAACGCGGCCGCTGCGGCCGGGTTTAACCCGAGTACTCGGTCTCAGTTGACGACCGCCTTAAGCAGTGAGCCACCACGGCAGGTACAAGGTCTCGCTGCTCTGAGTTGGGTAATATTTGGTTATACTCATTTTGGCTGCTAAGTATGTCACTCTTTCAGCTTCATTTTATCGAGACCTAGCTTATATCTATGCATTTATCGCTCGGGATGTTTTGTGCATTTAATCAGTATGAACTTCATTCCATAACAAAAACCTTTGAGATCACTACGGCGACCTGCATTGAAGAAATGCGAAAGAAAATCTTGTTGCTTCTATGTATAGACATGTAGTGAGATCAGCGGATGTGACGTCATAGAATTTTGTAGCATGCGGACTTTTTCCACGACGCTAGTACGCGTTCCACGACGTCATCAGGTAATGTCAAGGTGTCATTTCGACGTCCGTGCATGTTTTCATGTCCAGATGTTTTGTCGACGTCCGCGGCTATTGTTACGTATAAGCCCAATTTTGTTGTTTATTTAACTAATTACAACTCATCAGCAAAATTTTTCCCACAACAAGATCTCATCACGCACTATGTAACACAATCAAACTTTTGCACATTTAGCTTAACAGAACGACGTAATCGTGCGGAGAAGCTTTGCTGACACGAAATGAGGCCTAGCGTAGTGATGCTTTCGCATTAAAAAGCTATCTTTACATGCTGTTCAGCTTACAATGTTTAAAAAGTGAAGTGAGCACATATTGGATTAACTATTGCCCACAATTATTTACTTTGACTCGCGAATTCCGATTTAAACCCAAATATAATGTACGTTCTTTGTGTCATTACATTGTTTTCTTAAAAATCCCATAAAAACAATGTTCTGAATAATCATTTTCATTTCCCAATGCCGACACCTTTTTCCGTAATGTGCAGGTCATGTTATCTGCAGAATAACGATGAGCATTCCACTTCCATGTGTGCGACACAATGTTCACCAAGCGACTGCCGTCAGCGCCAAAGTTTAATTCTTGATACATGATTTACTTTGATGAGAAATAAGTGTAGTAACACCCCAGACCACAGCTGAATTCCTAAGGTTGTATGACATGTGTGAGACGGAAAGCACAGCATTCATGTTGCACACCGAGTCCTATGATATATGCACTCCGGAATACAAGCTACCGTAATGCAATTATCACGCGATAGAGTAGGGAGCTCGTTCTGCTTAAAAGCCCTTGTCGCCCGTCGTCCGGCTAAGTCGGAAAAGTCCCAGAATTCCTGAAATCAGCATATAGAAAAAAATATCCAGAATTTGGTACTGAACCCAGGACCTCTGCGTGCCATGCGGGTACACAGCGCATAGGCCACGAAGGTTCCTTGGTTCAAGCGTCTTAGAGGGGTATCAAGTGAACCCGCTGTGGCGTCAATGATAACGTTTGGTTTGGATGTCTACAGGGCGTACAAGAACTATAAAAAAATTCTTGGCTTGCTCAAACTTCCCCGTAAGGGTATGGCGTGATAGTTTAATGGGGAAATTGCCATATTTGCGTACGATGATTCTCTACTTTACATTCATAGATCCCAGTAAGTCTTGATGGCCCTCCTGGTGCATCGGTTAAGCGATGCGCCACTGCCCTGCGATGGCAGGTGCTTCCAGCGGTGGGCCCTGTGTAGCCCAGGTTGCTCTTCCCGATCGACCAATCGTTAATTTAAATGCCACGTGCCACAGTTGGCGGTTTGCTCACTATCCGGTGGGTAGGTTGTGATGACGCCACAAGGTCACGCGACCTAGGTGGCCCACCTGAATCCTAGCTTGCTCTCTGGGGAAAACCTCCAAGAGCCATGGCCATGATCTACCGACCACAAAGTCGAGAATGCCGGCACCGACCCTGATTCCGACAATGATGGCACCGAATTTTGTGGGGAACTGAACTTTTAACACTACCGATTTAAAATTTTACCATGCCAAATGAGCGTCAGAAATTGCACGGAGTGAAAAGCCAGTGTTATGGTGCTGCATTGTACTGAAACAAAAGGTGTGAATGTGTAAGTATTGGAGCAGTATGTCGTACAGTGAAACCTACTAAGTGATCGGTGATTTGTAAAAGATAGTTGTGATTGTAATGGGTAATGTCATTGATAATGCTGATTGTAATCGATGACCATGATCGGTAGTGCGGTTGTGGATTGTTAATTTGGGAAAAAATGAGAACGGAAAGGAATAAAAACAAGTGAGGGAGGAGAAGGCGCTGTCGCGTTTACTCTTTAGCGAAGCTTTAGCACCCTCCAAATTTTATCCGAAGGTTATGGAATATTTTAATCTACAAAACATATATAACTTCCTTTATGTAATATTTTATAATATTTCATATGCAGTGTATGCTACAGCCTTTGTCTATTACGCTACTTGTGTAATCCACAATCATGTTGGCGTTTGTGACACCCTGTCGCAATCTGTGTTTAGGTATTTTTTAAATAACTTCAGGAGTCTGGGTGCATTACGAAGGAGAGTTTATTGCATGAAGTAGAAAAATGTAATAAAATATTGCAGGCAGTGCACAGGAAGAAAGTTTTAACCCTCTAACACAGGAGTATATGCATTACTAAAATGAATTTGCTATTCAATGGCAGATTTAGAAAATAGTACGCCAGCAATTGTGGCAGTTGAGGGGGGCAGGGAGTTCCACTGATTGATATTCCGAGCAATAAGTGAATAGCAAAGCAGGTTAGTTCTACCTTATGGACTCCTGCTTTGTGAAGCTGATTTCTACTGGATGAAATGGCTGTTCGTACACATAGGAGCGCTTGTTTTAGACGGTGATTGTGAGGTTTTGTTTTTAGAAAGAGTGATTGGCAAGACAGTTCCCTTCATAAAGCAGAAAATAGCAGGTTAAAAAGTAGCTTTCATTATTGTTAAGAAAAGAAAAAGCAAAAGTAGTTATGATGTATAAATCTTGGGCAGCGATTTTGAACCTACTCTGAATATTGAATCAAATATTAAAAACCGGAATGCCGCACCGAGAGAGCATGTTGCATATTTTGGGCGAGAAAAATTTATATTATAACAGTTTCAAACAAGAGGCTGGCGTAGAGGATTTACGTCTTATATGTCCACGCATGCCACTGGTATTGTTGCAATGTAGCTAACATGAACTTCCCTGGATAGATCGGTGGTCATGTAAGAACCTATGAACTTCTAGAATGGCACGTGTTGTAGTGAAAAATCTTCTAAAACAACAGTGAAAACTAGAGGCGTGTTATGGGAAATTCTAACTCGCGCACTTACAGACACATTTTTAAGATGTCACAACACTTCAATATTTTCCTGATGTCGGACTGAAGTCGGCTGAAGGATGAATTCAGTAAATTTGGCAATCATCCGTGAAAAGCCTAATAAAATAAATAATGCGTTTCTGAAAGCCAAGTATGAAGAAAAGAAATAGTGAAGGTCCCAGCCAAGAACGACAGTGTCTGCTACCATAAACTGGGGATGGAGGAGAATTAGTTATCAGCATTTGGAAACTGCGCTGCAATAAGGAGAAAACTTTCGATCTATGCTCGAAGGTTGGGGACTGTGTTTAGTTTGCCAAGCTTCAGACAGAGTTGTTGGTAGTGAACTCATAGCTTTCAGAAGGATTAAGAAATATGCAGTTCATGTCGGATCCAGGGTCTATGGCTGCGAGAGGGTCATCAATGGAAGAAATAGGCTGCATCTCTCAAGAAAAACGTTAGCGAAAGTCATAATGATACTATGAAAAAAATTACAAAAATTTCACACATTCTATATTATATGTTAAAACATTTTCCATTGAACACTAGGTAAAAGATCGACCTATTATTAGCGGGAGAAAAAGCTGTCGCCAGGCCTTAACAATGGTAGCACCTTACTCATCTTCCGATCGGTAATAACGTGATGATGATGATGATGATAATGAATTTTTATGGAGAAAGGGAATCTGTGGCCAAAGAGCGCCCCGGCAGAAGGTTTTTTTATTGTGCTCAAGGTGGGGTCAAAGACCAATTTCCAAGTATTTCACCATAAAGAAGCCGAGCACCAGGCAGGGGAAAGCTAGTAACACTGATGATTACAAATGTGGTGTGAATAGTTTGGACCAGAATATGGAAGAATAGACATCGGTACTCATAAAGAATTTCTAACTCTTACCGTCCAACCTGAAAACGAAGAAAGTTCGAAATTTCTAACTAACTTATAGACACCGACCGAATCAGTAAGCACATTGACAAATTGTGGGAAAATTCATATCCTCAAAACACTGCATTAAATTCATCACATTTATTGTCTGGGTATATGAGCGCCATTCTCATCAGGTATAGTTATTATCTTGTATCATTGGCTACTAATAATGTTCAAATGGCTTTTAGTAGAAATAGCCAGTAAAAAGGCAGAAAATTATGAAGAAAACGTGTTTAACATGACGAGGATGCAATGATCCGCATGGACTGTGAAAGCCGCTGCAGAGCAGCGCGTGAATGTTGGGAAGCTCGTACTCTTGATAATAGTTCCCTCATACGCTTCAGCAGCTGTGTGCCACGCATGGTCTACAAGTTCTTCGGAAAGTAGCTGCTGGAGCCTGCCTTGTTAAGAAGTCTCGGGGCGCTTCAGAACGGCGCATTTCATCTTGTCGTATGGGTTTTTTGGCGGTGCAGGCGTAAGTCGTTTATGATGTCGGTGAAGTCTGAAGGCAGCGCAACATCCACATGCAGATATTTTGTTGACGGCGACGTGATGCCCTCTAGATGGAAGCAAGCCTCGACTTTGCTAAGCCAAACACGCGGGCTTTTCGGCTCAACATCCGGAATCTTCAGCTCAGCGGCCATGACAGTAAGCGAGCTCGGTGCAGTCTGCTGTATTTTTTTCTTTTTTTGCCAGTTGCAGACGCTCACGGTGACCTGTACATGAGTCTCCTGAACGCTAACGAAGAATTCACCTGGCATGTAAACATTTTCCACCTGATGTTGGCGTTTTTCGGACGAACCGCTATCGTACTATAGTATACGACGCGACCCCGAAGCAGCAGCCGTTCTGACCGCAATAGCCGTACTTCACCATGCGTAAAAGAGTGCTCGTTAAACCGGCGCCACGGCCCTCGCAATTCCTAATCCCACGAAGTGCCGTCGATTCAACTACTACCCGCCTCTTCCTTGTTACTGACAAGGTCACAAGAATCCCTGCTTGGTCGACAAGGGAACGGAGATAAGAGTCGTAACTCCCAGCGGAAAAGAGTGATACCCTCAGGATGACTCATTATTTCTCACTAGTCTACCACTCGACTCACAGCGGCATACGATTCGATATTTGTAATAGCTTTCATTGACCTGAAACGTTGATGGCACTGATTATTCTTTGCAGACGTATGACACCATTTAGCTAGCGCAATTTTTGTGCAATAGAAGCTTGTAGCTGATTTGTAGAATATCCGCAAGCTGCCCATCTAGATCAGGTTAACGTGCAGGGTGTCACCTGCCGCATTACTTTACTCTGAATTGTCGCTTTCTCTGTGCACACACCACAGCATGTGAACCTTGGTCAAGAGTTTTGACTGTTTGCGGATGTTTTTTGCGTCCACCTCTCAATAAGGATGTCGCATAATTCTGACTCGGTAAGGTGCAGAGAAATAATGAAGTATTAAAAAACTCTCAACAGCAACTGCCTCTCATTATTAGCAGCGAAGTAAACGCACCATTAAAATGCAGCTCTCCGCACACAAACGCGCGAGAAAAACTCAGCTCACTACGGCTTTGTGGGCTAGAAAAACCATCCTGTGTATCTAATTAGAATTATTGGTGTGAATAAATATTTACAGCAAATATACACATCAAATGCCTAAAATATTACAAATACAAAACTTAAAAATGCAAAAATTCTAAAAATGCACAGTGTAGGGTCACTTACCGCCATGAATAACAAGACCGGGACTCGTCAGAATTTCGATGTTGGTAGCAGCCGCAGTAACGGTAAAAACTATTTGAAGGATGAAAAAGGCTGCGCCTGACTTTAAACTTCTCATCATCATTGTTTCACTCGTTTTGAAGGAGGAGAGGTTACAGAGAAGAATAATTCTTGGGTTCTACGATGATTCTTTGTATGGAAAAATGAACATGACTTAGTATGATCTCGTCATACTACCACCATCCAGTTAGGATTTGGCTACTAAAAAGGAAATTCAAACTCTCCACGAGAGTATGACGTACCGCTGCTTAACGGAGGCGGGGCAGGAGATGCACAGCGGAATTACAACTACGCCTGAAAAATACAACTTCGAGCGCACTGCAGAGACTGCACAGGAGAAATGCGAAAGCATGAGCGTTTGCTGCTACGTTGGTTGCCCCTAATGGACTTTGTTAACTGTTTAGTGCTCTCAATTAGCTCTTAGTCGGCTTTGGTAACTCATTAGTGCTCTGTAGTAGCTACTAGTCGACTTTGGTGGCTCCATAGTCCTCTTTGGTGGTTACTGAGGCCTCTTTAGTAGCTCCTAGTCGACTTTTATGACGACTGCTGAGATGACTTCGGTTGCTGTTAATCTACACGTTTCAACACTAATTACCCACTCCTTTACGATGTAGCCGCCAATCATCGACCTCCGAGGCTACCATTTGATGCCACAGCGTTCATTGGATGATCAACCCCTCGCGATCAACCATTATTACAACTGCCACCTACTAGGGTGGCAGGGCGGGAGCACTGCCTATCCACTGTACGGAACGCGTTCAACGTTACAGACGCGAAGCCGCGTCTTTGGGGACCATGAGCGTCTTTGCTGCGCCGCTGCCATATGCGCGCATTACGTGACGTCGCCGCGCCGCAGTCCCGAGTCTTCGCTATTGCTGCGCCGGGGCTCCACAGACGCGGCTTGGCGCTTGGGCGCGTTCCGCACATTGGATAGGCAGCGCTTCCATCCTGCAATCCTGGTAGGCGGCAGTTATATTAATGGTTGATTGCGAGAGGTTGGGCACCCAATGACCGCTGCGGCTTATATCTGCAGTGCCGTGTGTCTGTCACAACGTTGTCAGCGCTAATGCATGCAGTCCACATCTCTCTCTCATCACCGCCACGTACCTCAAAGCGCGATTTATGCGTCCACTGCCACACGGAGCCAGTTACGCCCCCTTCTTTCGAAATCATCTGAGTCTAGAACGTTGTCAACGCCAACGCCAGTGAACACATTGAGCGCCGACAGATTTCATTTTGTATGCCCTGGATTAGCTGAGCTAATTTACAGCCTAACTTCTTGTGACCCATGAGTTAGCACTTTTCGTGAGCCATTTGGAACGCATGACTTCACACTTTATGTGACCCATGACTCAGCACAATTCTTGAATCACATTGTGACCAATGACTCAGCACGTCTTGTGACCATGGCACAGCGCTTTTTGGGACCCATATTGGGCCCCATATGCCAATTATCATACACATTCAATCATGACGAGGCACTTTGTGACCCTTTTGGTGTCTATGACTTATGATCATGACTTTGATAACCGCGGCTCAATTGCTTCCTCAATGACTCCGGTCATGACCACATTGACTATGACACTGGTCATGACTTCAGACTCATGGTACTCAATAACAATGACTCACATCACCATGACAATGATCTGACACTGTATTTATATACTAATTGCTATACCCATTCAACCATGACTACCATACCCTGGCTGATGACGTGTATGGTGAAGCACAGTTTGCTTGCACATTTTGCGCCCCCTTTTTGCGGATACGTCAGCTGCCGACATAGCCTAGGAAAGCTTTGGCGTTAATACGTAATCTGCTTGCCTTAAAATTTCGCTTCGTCAGCTGCTGTTCGCCGTCCTTGCTGCATATGACGTTAGGTGTGTGTTGGAAGTAAGCAGCAAGAAGTATCTCGCGTTATCGGCCTGTAAATACGTTTACGTTTTACCTCCCAGAAATCTGTTACCGCCACACTCCCGAAAGGCAGCAGAACTTTAATAGAAGACATAATACGTAATTTAATAGCAGCTGAGACATAAAGGCGTCCAAATAAGTTGTGCTGAGAGCGTAAGCCGCATAGGAATCAAAGACAACGAGCCGGTTGATCCATGTGGTGCATGAGTCCGCAGTGCTAAAATTCAGCAAAAAATTAGGGGTGGCTTAGCTGTGCTATGCCTGCTATACGTAGCGAAATGAGCAATTAACTGATGGAGCCGAACTGATGTTAGCCTCTGAGTCTGTCAGTCGTGCAGACAAGCCCGGGTTACGATTTCGGGGTCTGTCAAGTTCATTTCCCGAAGCCTTGGTTGCTGCCGCAACGAGAAAGGCTTCTCTTCTTCCATGGCTTGAAACTGACGGCTGAGCGCATCGCCTCCCGTATTCATTCGACCCCCGGAGCATGCGCTGTAAGGCGCACAGCTAGTCGTGGCATCAACACGCAGTGGGGGAGGGGCGAGGTGGCGGAGTCGGCTGCGGCGCAGCTCTAACTCTCGCTTTCGAAACTCTCGCTTTAGCAGTAGGGGCAGATGGCCAAGACGGGCGAAATATCTCCGACTAGCGTAGTGTAGCTTTCGCTGCAATAAATACACCACAGTGCGATTGCGTTATGTAAGCACAAATTCAAATAAGAGCTAAATTGCAAAGTTCGTGGGATAACCAAGTATACAATTGCGCATAGTGTAGTAAATCATACATAGTGTCATTCATTCATTAAGAAAGATTGATTGAATAATTTAGCGCCCCTTTTCATCGGACACTGACAGGTCACAACTTTTTTCTCGCAAACCAAGGCAAATTTACTTGTGATATAATAAGAGAGTTTACCATGAAATATGATAATTTAATTTCGTCTACGAAACTAGAACTAAGGGTTAAGCACATCCCTGAAAGTTTATGATAAAACACCTCTCATTGCATCAAAAACATTTGTTTGTTTTTAAAAAACCTTCCTCCGCTACAAAGCGCAGTAAGTAGAGAGGCGCTTGGTGGGGACCTTTGGTTGAGTAAAGTCGAGTGGGCACAATGCCCACAAATGATAATTTAAGTTTCCGCATTTCAGTGCGCATATATATAACTCTTCCAACCTCCGGTGAAGAGCACCGGAGGAGATTAAAATGCAATCACTGCAATACTTATTAGCAAAGAGATTGAACACTGAAATGTTGCCAGCGGAGTGATCTGGTTGAAATTAGTGAAGCCAAAGTCGATTTTAAGCAAGAAAATAATTATTGCTTAGTATCCGCCTGAGCGCAGCCATGCTGCACATCAGATGTCAAGTCCATGAGGAATTTTATTCAACGTCCAAGTTAATGAGAAGGATGCATACCTCTTCTTTTAAGCCATTTCGCAGTTTTCAAGTTAATGATAAGGAATAATTACTCAATTCATTGGCTTGGTTCTTACATCTCCAAAATAAAAACAAAACAGCTGCTGACGTAGCAGCATAAAGCGTTATTTGCTAATATTTTCGAGGCCAAATATGTTTCTACAAAAATATAAGATTTAAAAAAGAGCTTCAGCAGGACGCGAGTGAACAAAAATGTTTTGTATCATCTGTATTTTCAATTATTTTTTCCTTCTTCAGCGTCCGTAGGCATCGCGTTACAAAATGTTTTAATTACCCCGGGGTTCTTTGGAGTGAACGTTATTTTACAGGAGGGCAGTGATCGTAAGAAATAAAGTTTGTCATTGCTTTTCTTGTTTGAAGATCACTAGCATGCCATGTTCGCAGGAAATCCTCCTGCGAGCCTAATCAAGTAAAGCGGACCGAAGCATTACCAGGCAAGGAAGGCCCACATTGAATGCTAATGCATTGCCTTACTCTTAGAACTACCTTTGAATAGCGCACCGTGTGTTTTGCGTCCTTAGACTTGAAACCGCGCATGCCAAATCTTGAAGTTTGCAGAGCTCATCATCACATGTGGAAATATTTTTTTCTCGGGCAAAGACATCAAGGTGAAAAAGGCTTGACTCGTTATATGATTTGGACTAATACTACACGTTCAGTCTCGGTTAGAGCAGCAACGCTGATGCATTTTAATAGAAGACAGAATGTAAAAAAGGTGCTCAGACGTCATGAATATTTTCAGACGTCATGACGAGCTCCGAAAACTCCATGCGAGGGCATGCGTGTCCACCGAGATAGGGGAGACAGTTACTAAGTCATTTGTTTCCCTGAATAAAAAACAAATTTCAATTGACCAAAATGCGCAATCAAACGCCTTTCTAGTAGAAAGACGGAACCAATTGACTTGTTCGAATTTTGCGCGCTACAGTGCATTTATTTGTTGTAACCGAAAAAGAGAGATGTTACATACAGTTTTCCATCCATGGCACCCTTGTTGAAGAAGAACATATATATATATATATATATATATATATATATATATATATATATATATATATATATATATTATATATATTCCATAACCGGCGTTTTATTTCAGTCATCGTGGCACAAGAGGCCCATCGTTAGTAACCACGAAATACTTCCGTCGTGTTTTAAACCAAATACATGACCCTAAAATTGATTCAATACCATTGTGAAAGAGCCGCTAACCTGTTCTAAACGTGCTTTAACTCTGGCAGTCAGGAATAGAGTCACGGCCGCGCCTTGCTTTCAAATTGCCGCTCCTATTGTGCGTTACTTTCCCTACGGGGACACAACCGACGAATATTGCCTAAAGATTAAAAGGCAACTAGAACAAAATTGCAAAGTACGTTTCGGTTTAATTACTCATAACAAGGTTTAGCTCTACTTCAATTGTTAGCACGAAACAAAGTGAACAATGTTTGAAGCGAAGAATCAGTCCCCTAGTCCCCTAAGATTCTACAAACGGGCCTGTCTTCGTCTGGGGAATGGTATCGTTGTTGGCGGGGGTAAACAAGGAATTCGCCCCGAGTCGGATGAAGAGGGGAGATCGGCAATGACGTGATGTAAGAAGAGAGAGAGAGAGACGAACGGAAAAGCAGGGAGGTTAACTAGGCGATGCCGGTATGGTACCCTGCACGGGGGAAGGGGAACGGAGGGAGAGATAGAAAGGAGAGAGAGCAAAGGGAGATCACTGATGGGATGTGAGAAGGTTGGTGGTGGGCTGCAATGGGTGGCGTTTCAAGTACATTTAGTTCGGCCGACCTGAAAAAAATTGGAAGCAATAAATACATGGGCGTAACAGGAAAAACAACAGGTAAGTGGAGAGAGGCTGAACATGAACCTAATAAAGCTGTTTGTCTAGGCATGATAGCTCAAACAGATGGAACAGTAAGAGGAACAGTTGGTCTGAAAAAAAAACTATGATAAAAGATCGAGCAGCACGCCAGCTATAAATTGGAGGAATTAAAATAGTGAGAAAGAGAACGGCACAGCCGGAGAGGAGCCAAGGCATAGACGGGCGTTTCGTGCCAGACAATCCTAGAAGGAGAATGAAAGAGGAAAGAAAGAAGGAAATAGAAAAGGAAAAGAATCTAAATTCCAAACGAAACGTCGGACAGGCAGTGCGAGAGCGAAGCGTCACTGAGAAACGACTGCAGGAGGGGTGGAGCTTAAGGCTAAAAAAGTTGGAACAAAAAGGAATAATGTCCAGTGTAAATGTTCCCGCATGCAATGACGAGCTTTGCAAGCTCCGGCGGAGAGCATGCGCGATTTCGGTGTACTTTCACGAAATATGTGATGCCTTGTTCCACGTGGTGTGCTGAGAAAAGCAGGACATTAGCATTCACCATGGACCTTCCTTGCTCTGTAAGGCTAACGACTGTTTCATGTGATACGCCTCGCGGCAGCATTTTCCTCGATCAGGACGTCCGTGCGCCTGCCAACGACGTAAATTAACGCGAAGTTTGGTTTGGAATGGACATTGCCCTCCCTTAAAATGGTGTTGACCCTGATGCGTTTTGCGATATTTAAGAATATGTAATGTGGTACCTAGGGACGTTTAAGATGAAACAAATGCAGTGGAAACGCCGAACACTCTCGGCATTTTCGTGTTTGCCCGCTCGGCTTGTTCTCTTTTTCTATCATAAACCCAGCACAAGAATATATTAGGCTTCAAAATGTCATCGCACAGCGTTTTACGCGAATGCGTTGACAGCTGTTTTCTTTCCCTTGGCGACATTAGAACGAAGTCTATGAAGCGAGAAAATGTGCATTATCATTCTCTTGAAAACAGTCATATGATTAAAAGTAGAGGTTTACGACATCCTCTAAACATCCATGCTACGTTGAATAAAATTCCTCCCTATTCTGAGCATCTCTTGTAGCCGCATGGCTGCGCGGAGGCTGCAAATCTACTCTTGCATAGCTGATTTAACTTAGAGCACTGTGCGCTAGCAGTCTTTATACTTGCAGGTATGAATTCGGTTTCACTCCGACTAAGAACATTTAGTCAACTGCTCGCTTTCCTGAAAAGATACGTTTTAAACGGTTGTCCACGCCACACAGTGGTCCATGAGCTTCGGTACCTGAAAAATTATTTCGCAATTGCAAACCTTCAGATAAAGATGTATAGCTTTCCTCTGTAGCTGTGCAGGTGATGTCAGCTG